>SNQN01000491.1:94634-109043 GCA_008642245.1 Bassia scoparia
TTTCCCTCCAAAATCACTTATGACATACACCATCTTATCTTTTTTTAATTTTCCCTTGATATTCAATATTCTTTATTGCTTTCAAACTAACAACTACTCCCTYCGTTTTTTTTGTTTGTCYTGTTTGGAATTAGGAGGAAGAATTAAGAAAAAATGAATYTTTAATTAATATAACGTGTTAATTTAATAAGATTCTCACTTGAAAAGAGTTATTGACCTTTTTATTTAGTAGAATAGGAAATGGTATAAATGAAAGGGTCCGAATCTTCTATCCTACTTGTTTGTGCCATTCCATGTCCCATTGAATCTGATTGGTTCATGTTCTTTTAAAAATCAATWCTCTTTATTTAATTCTTAATAAAAAAATAAAAGTAAATACATTTTACATAATTTATAAARAATGTGAACCAATCACAATTAATGGGACATGTAATGAAACAAATAAGTGAGACAAAAGATTTGTACCCGGTAATAAATGTGTATTGAAAAGTGAATTTTGGGGAGTAATTTAGATAGTGGTAATATATGATGGAAGAAAAATGATAAACATGGTTAAATTTACCATGAAAAATGTGAATAAAGTTGGAATTAAAAATAGAAAAGAATTCAAACAAGAAAAACATTTAGTAATTCCATTTCGAGAAATAAGACAAACAAAAGGGAACGAGGGAGCGTAAACTTCARTCTTCATACCTAATTTTACAAGTTCTCTCTCTAGGTTTCTAGAGAGAGAGGGTTYCCTCTAGGGTTTCCCTTGGGAGGGTTTTTGCGCCCCTCGTTCGGGCTTTTGTTGCCTCCCTTTAGGCGTTTCTCTTTGCTCTCGTCGGTCGTCCTCCCTTCTCCCCCGCCTTTCTCTAGCCGCTCTCTTCTTTTTCCTTTTTTTCGGGGTGCCGCCGGTCAAGGGGGTAGGGTTTCAACCCTCCCCTCTTGCCGGCGTGCCACCTCTCTCGGGCTCTGTGGATCTTGGGTTGGCTTCCGTTCGCTAATCTTGTGGTGGGGTGCCGTTTCGCTTGTGCTTTGGTCCGTGGCAGTCTGCATTGTTTTCTCTCGCAGTGCCCTCTTCTCTGACGGTGGGTGTGCTGGTCGTTTCGTGGGGTTGGTGCTATGGGGTGGTTGCTTCTGTTTCAACCTGGTGGCGGCTTTGCGCGTTTGTTGGCCGGTTGGGGGGACTGTTTGGGGATTCTGGTTGCTCGATGGGCTTTTGTGCTTGGTGGTTGGTGTCTCGTGCGTGTTTGGCGAGGGTGGATGTCGTTCAATTTTTTAGGGTTTCCTTTTTTCTTGGTTTTCTTTATTTTAGTTTGTTAGTTGTTGTGTTACTGTTTTCCATCCTTAGTCGAGTCATGGCTGTGTTTCCCTGGTCACTACTTTGGTGGCTCCTGTTGGGCACGTATCAACCTTCTCAGAATGTTGGTCTCCTGGTGCGTCTGGTCTATTTGCTTCGTGGTGGAGCCTTGGTTGGATTTTTCGTTAGATGGGCTGAAGGGTTTGGCTGCGGTTCGGGGCTTATGGTCCATATGGAGGCAGAGGGTGGTGTTTGGGTGATCCATGGTGATGTTTGTCTAGGGCGTGGAGCTTTGCCTTTTAGGTTTTGTGTCTTTTTTGTTTTTGTTTTTAGGTCGGTTTTTGGGAAGATGAATCTTACTCATGAAGACCTGATTTACAGTGCAATTGTCTATATCATAAAGACTACAACACCGTTGGTGATGGAACTGTCTCTTATACACATCTAGATGTGTATAAGAGACAGACTATTTATTATATATTATTAGTATATATCAGATATTATATATTATATAATATATATGTAATATATATATATATATATATTTTATAACAATCTATTGTACACGTATATTTTATACTATTACTATTATTATTTATTTAAATCGGATTGGATTATGGATTTTAGTTCAATTTGCAAACACCCTTAAGGTTAGTGGAACTAAAAAAGAACAGAGATAATATCAATTAAATATCATAATTGACAACAATCTCGATCTGCAAAGCTACAAGGTTTTCGAGAGCCACATATTTATTTTCACTTTGTCATATATCTTCCTTTTATTAAATAAAAAATGTAAAAATAATGTTGGAGATCAATTTTAAATTATAACGGTTGTAGGTTATCATTGCGAACAATTGTAGCTTAAAATTGTTACAATTTAGAAATGTGATGTGACAAACAAAAGTACAAGAATAGTTGCTCATCATTGTGGATGCTCTGATAGTTGTATGTAGCAATACGCGTACTAGCCAAAATGATGATGAGTTGATACATACATTAGGAAAGATAACTTGTTCATTCTCTAGAGTAAAAAATAATAATCTTTGTTGGTGATCATGATTCCTTCAACTTTACCACTATAAGTCATACATATACTACATGTTGAAATATCCAAGTTCCACGTTCTTCTCAACTCAAATGTCTAAATTGCATTTGTTAAGGAAGTGCATCCATAATTATCAAACTCATAAAACCGACTAAGAGAAAATATAATTACTAGCAATATAATCACATAATAATGAATTATTGAAAAAGACAACCTTGACTTTAAAGCATATATATGTATATATATATATACATAAGATACTTCTATATATGTGTGTAATTATATGGCCTCCTAGCATATATATCAAAAAGGAATAATACAATTTGAGATATATTACTTAAAGAAGGATGCCTTTATTTATTAGCAAAAAGGGTTTTGTCTCACCAACAACAATAATAGTTTTAAGTTTCCTTCTATTAAGCTACTTTGTTGGTGCTAGTCCTCCTGAAGATCCAATCAAATGCTCAACCAAAAGTTTAAATTGCACCATTACCAACTCCTATGGTGCATTCCCTGATCGAACCACTTGCCGGGTGGCTGAAACCACGTACCCGGCCTCCGAAGATGAGCTCATTGCGGCCGTGGCTGCTGCTACCAAGAGTAAWAGAAAAATGAAGGTATTGATTATATAGTGTATGTGTCCATTGGCTTTAATTTCATGCATTTCTCAATATATACTACWCAACAAACTCTACTTGAAGTTRTTGAATGAAACAWAAGTTAGGATTTTGTAAAATAAAATTGATGATATGTTGTGTAGCTAAATATAAGGGCTAATCATAATTTATGGATTGAGTATTCGTTTAAAATTAGTGGCGATTAGATTGGCATAATGAATGTTTAGAGAGCTAATACCTCAACCTTGACCTTTTTTGTTGGCACTTAGCTTTAATGAAGTACATGCATGAGTATGTTAATTTTAAACACACCCAAAACGTATGTGGAGAGGCATGTGGATGGAATTTAGGGTCTGTTTGGTTGAGTGTAAAATATTTTTAATGTAAAATTATTATTATTTTTTTTATATAAAAAATAGTTTTTCATGGAAAACGATTTTTATGGAAACGATTTTCTATTGTTTGATTGCATGTAAAAAAAGTGATAGAAAATAGGAAAAACTAAGGGGAAACAATGAAGTAGTGAGATGTATCGAAAAAAAGAAGGTAGTGAAAGAGGAGTGTATGTACAAAAGAAAGAAAATTGGAAATGGGATGAAAATACTTTTCATGGAAAATATTTTACACTCTAATAACAAACGGAGATTTAAACTATAAAATGATAAAGACGTTGTGATGACATTTTTTAATATCGTTTATGCAAATTAAGGATGTATTCCCTATGTATCTTAATGTTTTTTCATATGATTTCAAATGTGCATTTTATAATTACTGTTATCTACAATTGCATGTTTGTAAAATAATCAAATAATCAAATAAAACGGAAAACATACAGAACATTAGGTTACAGAAAGGGTTAATCAAATAATCCGATATTTAAATTTCGCCCACTCATTATGTAATTTCTCGCTCCGCTTCTGGCTTTGGCATCATTATTTGGCATCCCTGTATAAACATGCATGCACAGATGCGCTGGAGGCCTCGACACCAGGCCATCTTTGTCCAATTGTAACCAAGCGACCGTCACCACTTAAATGTACAATCTTTATTATTATATTATTATTATTTTATTATTATTATATTATTATTATTTTATTATATATTTTTATATTTATTATTATTATATTATTTATTTATTATTATTATTATATTATTATTATTATTATTATTATATATTATTTATTATTATTATTATTTATTATTATTATTATTATTATTTTATCCACAGACCACAACCACTGAAGTAGAAAGGATGACATAAAAATATTATGATTAATTTTAGGTACATGTATGTGTATAAAACCTAATCAATCTAAGCTAGTAGTAGATTGATTAAGGAAAGAATCCATTAAACTATATATGTGGTGAGTTAAACCACATCTGATCACCATAATCTTTTCTTGAAAAGACACCTTATCCCTTCACTTAACCTAAATTACATAAATGTCACCAAATTATAAAACTGGATTGATTAGAAATTTACCATAGCCGTATTTATACATTTAATAATAATATATAATATTTTTTAAATAAATAAAATATAATGAAGCAACTTAACTTGCTGATTTCCTTGTGTAAAAATAATCAAAACCTTGCTGATTTCAAGTGATTCATCAGTTTTTTCACCTACTCCAACATGCTTACAAGTTCAATAAACAGAAATTTTACTTTTCTTACGATCATCATACTCGTAGAGGAGAAATATTGAATATATTTGACGTATAATATTGCCAAAGGGAACATGGAGTCCTAGGACAATATATGATAAGTTTTCTCCTTTAAACATTTCGTACTCCGTACTACTCCTTCCGTATCGTATTAACTGCAACGATTTGACATAAAGTTAGGAGAAAAATGTCAAATCGTTGCAGTTAATTCGATAAAGGAGTACTTCTTACTTTCTTAAGTTATGTGTACACTGATTTTACATCTATTTTAATTTTGGTATGCCATTTACATAAATTGAACAATGAATTGGGGTGCTTCTATGAGTATGCTTGCACACTAACGCATCTAATCTTACTTAATGATGACACTCTACATGTATCTTAGTACTCACTATCCGTTCCACTAAAAAGTGCCGTTATTACTCATGTTCAAATATAATAAAGTATTATAATAATGTGCAAGTGGGGTAAAGCAAGATTGATTAGAGAGAAAAAATATAATTAAAATGGATCTAGTGAGAAAGTGAATTCCACATAATGGACACCACATATTAAAATATTATAAACACTTCTAAAGATATAAAGTAGAAGTGACACAAATATAATTTAAGTAGAAGTGGAACGGGGGTATATCAATTTTTCTAAAAATATAACATTTTTTCTATTATGACACATCCACCTCATAATGGAACTCCTAAGTGGTATAAAATTGAAAGTAATAATAATATATGAGGACACTAGTCGAATTGGCAATTTGCATCCCTAATATTATTGAATATCGCCAAATATATTTAATCACAAATATCTTATCATCTATGTGAGATTTTTATTATTTCAATGGTTCTAATCATATGGCATATATTACTTAAAATATTTCGTGTGTATCACCATAGAATTTTTTCATGAATTGATTCTACATAAACTTTAATTTGTAAAGCCCCTTTAATATAATTATTAAATAAATACCCATAGTTTTAGATTGCACAGTTGAATAATTGCAAATTCCAAATGAGTAGGGAGAAAATGATTTGCTGTTTCTATTGATGATAAATGATAATTTAAGTTTGAAATTATTGACAATTTGACATATAAAACATTCCACACATTTATTCATMGTTATGAGGTGTTAMTAATGAAGTCTTTGACMTAATGGTAAAAAGTGAGAGTTTATRTAAAATACGTTATACRTCACATGTTCAAATCTCCGTATCCCAATTATTTACGAATGGTTTTGGTATCAGGTAGCAACACGTTACTCCCATAGCATACCAAAATTGGTATGCCCTGACGGTGAAGACGGACTTCTAATTAGCACCAAGAACCTCAACAAGATCCACAACGTCGACACGACAACCGGAATAATGACGGTGGATAGCGGAGTGACMCTCCGGCAGCTGATTAACGAGGCGGCAAAAGCGAAGCTAGCGCTGCCCTATGCACCTTATTGGTGGGGGCTCACCATAGGAGGGATGTTAGGCACGGGTGCACACGGGAGCTCGTTGTGGGGAAATGGCAGTGCAGTCCATGATTATGTTGTGGAGCTCCGAATTGTTAGCCCGGGTRACCCTAATGATGGTTATGCCAAGTTACACGTTGTGAATCAGACTAATAGTGTTGATCTTAATGCTGCAAAGGTCTCTCTTGGRGTTCTAGGAGTCATTTCACAGGTAACTTATGTGATACGTATTACGTAACGTATTATAACATACTACTGTATTGGCTAGCAACTTTTTATGTACTTCTTCGGTTTTCAATTAAATGTAACAAAAAAAAGAAATATACTTCGTTTACTTTTTGTTAATCTCTAAAATAATACTCGTAATACCCTTTGTTGAATTTAATTTGAAATCGATTAAGTTGATGATTACGTGAGACACACAAATACACAATGAAGCTTAATATAATTATTAATTAGTTAAAATGTCTATTGTTTATGAAGGTGACTTTTAAACTAGAGCCTATGTTCAAAAGGTCCATCTCTTTCATGACTAAGGATGACTCTGACTTGGGTGATCAAGCTGTAACATTTGGTAACCAGCACGAGTTCGCTGACTTGAAATGGTTTCCTAGCCATCAGGAGGTCATGTATCGYGTCGACGATCGTGTCCCCCTCACCACCAAAGGCAACGCTCTCAACGACTTCATTGGTTTTCGCTCAACTCTTTCGTCTGCCCTTGCCATTGTTCGATCCACGGGTGAGCATTCTATCTCTCTCTCTCTTTTTTCTTTGGTTCAGTAACTCATCCTGAATTGGGAGTCATGACGTTATATTTATAGATAAACAAATTACAACTAGGATTATATAATTACAAAAGTATTGGTCATATGCACATTATATTTTGCACCCTGGCCCCTTAATATATGGACATGACAGGGTGGTATATCTAGTGACACTTTTTTTGGTACAATTATAAAGTACCGTAATGAGTTATTTAACGCAATTAACTACTTGAGTATATCATTGTGATATATATTACTGCCTTTTTTTATCAATTTATCAAATGCTTCAAGTTTGATTGCTTTATTCTTTTTGCTGAGTAACAATTCAGAGGATTTTCAAGAATCGAAAGGAGATGTTGATGGCAAATGCCTTGGTTCAAGACTAACAACATCCTTCCTCAGGGCTGGCGCATATGGACTGACAAACAATGGTAATTTCTACTTGATTACACGTACAATAACGTTTATTTAGACCAAATGACGATTTTGGTTACATAATTGATGCATCATGTTGCATTGATATACTTATTATTTGATATTGATTGATGATTAGGAATCATCTTTACTGGGTATCCGGTGGTGGGATACCAAAACCGTCTCCAATCATCAGGAACATGTCTAGACAGTCTAGAAGATGCACTAATCACGGTATGCCCATGGGACTCTCGGGTGAAGGGAGAGTTCTTCCACCAAACCACATTTACAATTGGCATGTCGAAWGTCAAAGCATTCATCCAAGATGTCCAAAAACTCGTGTCCCTAGAGCCCAAGTCACTCTGTGGCATCGAGCTATACGATGGCATCTTAATGAGGTACGTGACAGCCTCAAGTGCGTTCCTAGGGAAGGAAGAAGATGGCATAGATTTCGACTTTACTTATTATCGGAGCAAGGACCCCTTGACCCCGCGACTTTTTGAGGATATACTAGAAGAGATCGAGCAGATGGCAATGTTTACTGCCGCGAGCCATATGTTACACTCTTATAACTAACACATCCCAAACCCGATATTTGGACGGACGCCATGTTGAATCGATTTCTACGACGCTCTGTCGCTGCGCCTCTCGATTGTAAGAACTATTCTTTAATCTATACATGAATATGTATTTTCTTTTTATAACAACTATTTTTCATGCGCAGACACGATTTTCATGATAACGTATCTTCATTCTATTTCATCGTAACAAGCCAACGGAAAATCAGAGGAAAACTAAGGGGAAACATCCACCACAGTAAGTCCCTGTCAATCGACATAAAAAGAACGGTAGCTGTACGAACAAGGGTGCTCATGCTAGCCAAACCCGAAACAAACAATTGAATGAGATGAAACAATCTATTCTTATGAAAAATTTCTACACTTTAGCAAACGGAGATCTATTCAAACTCACCTATACATTGGATCGACACGTTCTGTGATAACCAAGTTTCATTAATATCATTCTTATCGCAAACTTACAAGATAGTACCCCTATTACCTAATGCTGTCTTTTCAATAATACTGCCACTTTCAAACAATTGCACATTTTATTCATTAACTATAACTACTGTAATATCTATCAACTTCGCATCATCGTTCTGACAGATACTCCACAATCAATCAAAATCCTACACAACGAAAACACTACAAACATTAAGCGTTACAGAGGTCTAATCACAATAATTCCGCATTAATTCGCCCCATCTCAATTATGTAATTTTCTGCTCCCCTGCTCTCGCTTCTTGACATCTATTATTGCTAATCACTGTTAAACATGCATGCACCAGACTGCGCTGGAGGCCTCGCACGTACCAGCTCGCCAAATCGTTTGTCATAATTTGTAACCAACGAACCCGCTCACACACCCTTAAATTATACAAATCTCTATACCTTTATTATTTATTAACAATTACTTATATAATATTAGTATATATTATTATTTATATTATTCCATCTCATGATTCCATATTATTTCCTTCACATTCATTATAACTTATCTATCAACTATATTATATATATGTATTATTTAACTACTTCACCTTATTTCAATAGCTTATTCTTATTACTTATTATCATTATTATTATCTATTATATTATTAATGAATTATACTCTATTTATTACTATATCACAGACCACAACGACAGTCGAAGTATGAAAGCGGATGACCATAAACTATTTCCTATGCATCTAATTATAGACGGACTCTCATTAACCACTAGGCTATCATGTGCTCATATTAAACACTTACATCATCTTAACTTAGTAGTAGATTGTTTATAGAAAAATCCATCATATCTTACTATATGTGGTGCATGGCGTTAAACCACCATCTGCATCCACCATAAATCTTTCTTGAAAGACCGCCTTCATCCCCTCACTCAACACTCATTAATATTAGCAATAAATTCACCAAATTATTAAACTGATGAATTAGAAAGTTACCATATTGCGCCATACTTATATACAAATTTTAATATGAATACTATTCATATCTTTTTAATAATAAATTAAAATATACTGAAAGCAAATCTTAACTTCGCTCGATTTCCCTTGTGCTAAAAAATAATCAAACACCCTTGCTGATTCAAGTAATCTCAGCTCAGAATTCTTATATTCACCTACGTCCCAACATTCCTTATAGCTCATCAACATCACGCAAATTACAACTTTCACTCTTACCGATGCATCATACCGGATAGAGAACCTTATCGACAAAGATTAATTTACTAATACTTATTGACCACAAGGGAACATGAGTCCCCATGTACCCTCAATAATCATATAAGTCTTTCCTTTTCAACACATTTCTCTGTACTCCGTACTCTCCTCCCTTCCGTATCGTATTTAACTGCACATTGACATAGACTAGAGAGAAAAACATAAGTTGCTTCCCACACATCGTCTTCCCGTCACTCGAGCAGAGTTTTAACTCATTTTTCGATACGACAGGCCGCCAGTACTTCGTTCTTCTTCCATAGTTATGTTACACTGATTTTTACATCTATTGCTTTAATTTGTTCCCATTACATAATATGAACAACCTAATTGCTGATTCCGTATGTATGCTGCACCACTAACGCATGGGCCTAACATCTACCTTAATGACTTTTCGCAACTCCATACCATTTTATTTCAGCTTACTCATCTATCCGTGCCACTAAACCACTCCCGTTCGTTTAGCTCAGAGTTCAAATATAAACAAGATTATAATAAATGAGCAAGCTGCGCGGAATAGCACATTGAGTCAGAGAGAATAAAATAATAGTACAAATGCCTAGTGCAGAAACTTCGAATTCAACATCAACCTGTCAACCATTCATACAATATTACAAACTATATAACACTTCCCAAGTACCACAAACTCTCTTATAACAAGTCCACCACCAAATTTTAAGATTTAAATAGAGTGAACTCGAGGAGTACTACCTCAATTGTTCTAAAAATCATAGACATTTTTTCTATAATCATGACACCCCTCCATACCTCAAATGGAACTCCTAAGATTGGTATTAAGAATCTGAAACCGATAATATCATTCATAGCCAGACACTAACGTCAATTGCACAATTGGCATCCCTCAATATTAGTTGATACGCCAAATAATATTAATACAAAAAACTATATTCATCATCTAGAGTTACCCTTTCTTTTCATCTTTTTTCTTATATTTCAATATTCCTAACATTCCTATCGGCAGAACCTATTTACTTCAAACAATTTTCTGGTGATCACCATAGAATTTGTCAGGAATTGATTCTACATAAACTTTTTAATTTTGTACATACAATTAACATTCATACGATACCAGACCATCATTTAATTCTATCAGTTGCAATAATTGCAAATTCCAAATGACCTATGGAGAAATATTTGCTTTTCTATTGTGATAAATGTAATTTAAGTTATCGAAATTATTGACATTTGAACATGTCTACTAAAACACTCTACTCCACACATTATATCATCGTCTATAGCTTTACTAAAGCCTACTCAATCCAATGATAAAATTGCAGAGCCTTTATCATATAATATTAATACCTCACATGTTCAAATCTCTTCGTATCCCACATTAATTTCACGAATGTCTTCTGGTGATCAGTATCAACACGTACTCCCATAGCCATACCAACAATTGGTATCCCATGCGACGCGTGAAAACGTGCACCTCCTCTACAATTACGCACACAGAACCTCAACAAAAGCACTCTCCACAAACTTCGACACGACAACCCCGAATAACACTGACTGGTGCATGATACGTGACGTGACCCTCCGCAGCTGACTTATCACGAAAGGCACGGACCCAAAATAGCCACAAGCTAGCGCTGCCCTATGCTAACCCTTATTGGTTGGGATCTACCCATAGAGGTGATGTGAAGAGCCGCTCACACGACGCTCCATTCCGCGTTAAAGAGGCAGTCCATGTATTACTTACTAAGCTTGACCCCGATTATTGTTAGCCCGGTAAACCGCTCTTAACGAATCTGGTTCTATGCCCAACCTTACACGTTGTGAATCAACTAACTAGTCGTTATCCTTATCCTTAAATCTTGACAAATGACTCTCTCTCTGGATTCTAGGCGAATCTCATGTCACAGGTAACTTATTAGTATGACTGTATTACGCACACCGGTATGATAACCATAGCGTACCATATTGGCTAGCAACTTTTATGTACTCTTCGGTTTTCAATTCAAATCTTTGCCTTACTTTGCTTAATCTCTAGATAAATACTCGTAATTTTTATTCCTTTAATAATTTTAATTTAATGGAGAAGCCGAATCTCGATAATAAGTGATGATCTTTGTGAGACACACACAATACACAAGTCGAATAGCTTGAAACCTCATAACTAATTAATTCAGTCTAAATGTCCTATTTGTTTATGAATCACCTTAACACCTAAAGCCCCTGCTTCACAACGGTCCTATCTCTCTTCTCAAGCACTACCAGAGACTATCGATCTGGGTCGGACTCAACCATGCTATCATCCATCTTTCACGTATATCCAGCATACGAGCTTCGCTGATGAAATTGGTTTCCTAGCCATCAGCGCAGAGCGTCAATGCTACTCTGCAGTCACCATCGTGTTTTCCCCCCCGCCACCACAATGCACACCGCTCCTTCAACGACCCGCATTGCGTTTCTCTCGCTACAAACTCTTTCGTCTCTCCCCTGCCATGTCGTCACTCACGAGCTGAACGCATTTCTCTTCTCTCCTTCTCTACGGCACTCTAACAACTCATTGTATAATACAAAGTTTCTACATCCATCCGAACATGATCATTCTGTCACCCGTGGCCCCTAAATCTATCTAGGTATGTACAGAGGACTTTTGCAGCATACTTCTCACGATGCATATCTATTAACGCTTATTCAACTGAGCTTATATATCTACGTCATCACTTTATGAATTAACGCAATTAACTCAACTTCAGTACTATCATCTGTGATTAACGCATTCACGCTTTTTTGCTATCCACTATATCAACATGTTCAAGTTCTGATTCTATTCTTTTCTGCTGATTTAACAATTCAGAGGAGTTTCAATCGACATCGAAAGAATGTGTGAGGGCAAAATGCCTTGTCTCAACGACTACCACTCAACATCCTTCCTCACGGCAGGCGCATATGGACTAAGAACAATCAAATGTACTTTCCTCACTTGATTTACACTTACAATAACCTCTTACTAGACCACAATCGCACCTATGTTGTACCATTAATCTGATCCACCACATCCTCTCACTACACCATAACCCTATTATTTGATATTAGTTAGACATCATACTCTTACCTGCTGCTACCCGGTGGTGCCATACCAAAAAACAGTCTCCATCATCAAACCTGACTCCAATAGTAGGGCATCTAGAAGTCAGAGATGCTACTTGAATCACGGCAGCCCATGGACTCTCGGTGAAGCAGAGTTTCTTCCACAACCACATTTACCATCTGGCATGTCGAAAGCGTAAAAGCCTTCATTCAAGACGTCCCAAGAACTGTTGCCCTACGAGCCAAGTTCACTCTGTCGGCCTGAGCTATCCGATGGGCAATCTTACATGAAGATCGTGACGCCTCAGTGCGTACCTAGTGAGAAGAATGCATAGATTCATTTACCTTACTATCGCGACAAGGACCCCTTGAATCCCGCGACTTTTATGAGGATCATACTAGAAGAAATCGAGACAGAATTGCAATGTTTAAGTACATTGGAGGATTTTCCAACTGGGAAGATCGAAACGGCTTCTGAGGCGTGATCAAGAAGTTAAGCATGAGAGACGGTTTCCTAACGTGTATAGATGAGAAATTCTTGATCTCAACGGTTTTTTCTAGCCACAAGGACTCACCAAGTGCGTTGATTGCCAGAAGATTAGGAGCTAGTTTAAAGACGGGTGTGCCTTGAAGGGTTATGTCATTTCGTCTTCACATATCATCTGTGCCCCTAACAAGCGATATTCTGGTCAATCGGACGATAATCTACAATGGAAGCAAGGCTTATTGCACTACTAGAAGAAGTTAGATTATCTATAGTGTTGTGCACGTTGCTAATGTAAATCTTTTTTGTTACATAATATATAAATTGTGTCACTATATGTTAAACTCATAACATTAAACGCCATATTACATGTATCAATTATATAGTGATTATTTCAAAAGAAAACATTCAAAGTCTACTAGTATAATTTATACAACTACTTGTTTAAATCTAAATGAATAAGCATTACTAACAATAAACTAGCAAAACATAAATGTTATTAAAGCAAAGTTATACCCTTAATTTAGTTTGGTAGGTGACATCATTATTGTAAGATCATCTTACAGGCTGTTTTTTTTAGTTTATTTTCATTTAGTCAGTCAGTCACTCCGTTCAGTTCAATTCAATCAGTTCAGTTTCCAGTTTGATTTCAGTTCCATCTTAAACAGACCCTAAATTGTTCGAATTAACACTTTAGCACCTAAGCTAAAAAAATATTCATGTCCATCATGTCATGTCAATTTTATTTTATTTTTTTCTATATTCATTAAATTAGTTTTATATATGATCGAACAAATCCAATAAACAAGAAGATTTTTTTTGAAGTGATGTCTCATATTCACATCTAATTGATCTGGGGGGGGGGTGTTGAATTTTAAAACTCAACTTTAAGATTTGGTAAGATTGTGAATGATAAAATGAGCAATAATCTTAATGCTCAATCTGAAAGACTATAATGAGCTGTTACCGACTCCAAATCAGAAGACTGGGCCGCTAAAACTTGACTACTAATGTTATCTTTTTTTAAATATATTGATTCTTCTATCCACATATATCAACGCCTAGAGTTATTTTATGGATAAACATTGATTAGTTTTCCTGTAAGATTAAATGATTACTGTTAAAAATATGGAGACTTTACACTAATATACACACTACATTGGTCACTTACCAATTTCAAATGTACTTGCCAACATTAAAACTGTTTAAATTTATTGTGGTGATTGTTAAAAAAACTAAAAAATCACCTTCAACTATTAATCTATCAAAAATTAAAATCACATATGGTGTTATAGAAAACAAAGGATGATACATCAAAGATCAGGACTATATATATATGTAGC
>SNQN01000491.1:109068-127850 GCA_008642245.1 Bassia scoparia
ATTGTAAGCCATAAATGTATGTAGAATATTACTATTCAAGTCCCAAGTGTTTGTCCCACCATTTATAATTATTTATAAGAATTCAGAATCACAAATTGAGGGAGGGAGGGAGGGAGTGGGCAGTTGGGCACAACACAGTATCAGTTACTATCAGACAAGCAAGTAAGCATCCAGTAAGTTCATGTTCAATTATTTATTTCATGATCTGATTAAATTACGTGTAATAATACTTGTGCAATTTTTTTTGATTAATTAGCTAGCAATAACGGGAGAAGTGTTACTTTTTTTGTGCATTCCTGATTTTAGCAAACAATAATCGATCTATTCTCATATAGAGTTTAAGTTCATAGGCAATTAGGCATTACAACCATTTAGATAGTGATACATATCTTATACGAACCAGACGACTATTAGTATACATTACGTTACGTATGTTGACATAAAATAATTTTTTCATGATTTATGTATATATATATGTATATGTATGATCTCGAATAGATCTAAATTAAAAGACATACATATTTCATGCCGTTTTCTCAATTTGGAAGAATGACATTTTTCTATAACAATACTTGTTTGTTATCACCAACCGTTATTGTTTCAAGCTTTCTCCTATTATTTTACATTGTTGGTTGTAGTCCTCCGGAAGATCCAATAAAATGCTCTACCAAAAGCTTCAACTGCACCATTATTAACTCTTATGGAGCGTTCCCTGATCGAACTACTTGTAGGGTGGCTGAAGCCATGTATCCGGCCTCTGAGGACGAGCTCGTTAGGGTTGTAGCCATGGCTACTGAAAATAAAAGGAAAATAAAGGTACTTTAAATAATAATGTAACGCGTATGTAAATATAATTTAGGCAACGAAAAATAGACAAGCTATTTGAATTACATGCCCTAACCAAAGAGGACTTTCAAGAAATTTTTGGAAAAGGCTAACTCAGCTCACCATACGCTAGACAAACAAAAAGATCGAGCATGCACATGCACGAGTTCGTTGTTGTAATTCATTTCAAATATCATTGTATAGTTTGAATGTTAATATGTTATGTGGAATACTATACTTCGTTTATGTACATGAATAATATTAACCTACCATTATGATAGGTATCCGACTCCACTAATGAGAATAAGRCTCYGATTGATTGATTRACTGTACTGTTATGATAGGTAGCAACACGTTACTCCCATAGCATACCAAAATTGGTATGCCCTGATGGTGAAGACGGTCTTCTAATAAGCACCAAGAACCTAAACAAGATACACAACATTGACACGAAAACCGGAGCAATGACCGTGGATASTGGAGTCACCCTCCAGCAGCTGATCAAGGAGGCGGCCAAGGCAGAGCTAGCGCTGCCTTATGCACCCTATTGGTGGGGGCTGACCATAGGAGGGATGCTAAGCACTGGTGCGCACGGAAGCTCATTGTGGGGCAAAGGCAGTGCCGTCCATGACTATGTTGTCGAGCTCCGAMTCKTAAGCCCAGGCGAGCCTGGAGATGGGTACGTGAAGATACGTACGCTTAATGAGACCRATGGTGATTTTRATGCTGCTAAGGTTTCTCTTGGAGTTCTTGGCGTCATTTCACAGGTATGTTATTAGGGTTTCTTAGTGTTGTTTTCGGGTTCGTGACTAGGATTTTGGGACCTATGCATTTTATAATAATGAGTCTACAATGTATGTTGATAAATAATAAGAGTCACTATATTGATAAAAATGGTTATTATATTAACCAAAAGGATCATTATAATTTGATACACAGTAAAAAGAATCCGATATACCTAATACTTTATCTAGCTTATAACATTCTTTATCTGTTTACATTTTTTTTTTCAAAACAATATAATTTTGTTATAAAAATCGAGCCTTTTTTTTGCCCTAATCACACCTCATACATAGTTGTTGTTTATAAGATATAATGTGCACGTCTTGCGTTTTCGCCTTAAAATTTGTGTGTTTTAAAATACCAATAAAACAAATATACAAGGGACTTATTAGTTATTACTAAAATTTGTTTCCAATTAATATAATTATGGGTTATAAATTGAAGGTGACGTTGAAACTAGAACCTATATTCAAACGGTCCATTACGTACATGACAAAGAACGATTCAGACTTGGGAGATCAAGCCTCAACCTTTGGCAAACAACATGAGTTTGCAGACCTAACATGGTTTCCTAGCCAACGGGAGGTCATGTACCGCATTGATGATCGTGTCGCGCCCACGACTAAAGGCGACGGTGTCAATGACTTCCTYGGATTCCGCTCGACGCCTTCCGCTGCACTGGCAGTTATCAGGTTCACAGGTAAGCATTTTAAGTGAAGCAGCTTGATATATATAGTTATCAGGTCCTCTATTCAATTCGAAAGTTTTTTTTTTTTTTTATAATGGTGAAAATTTGAAAGACCTTTCACAACTTGTTTGTTAAGAGACTAAGAGTGATCGGAAGTTCAGGACGAAAAATAAAATACTTCCTTCGTTTCTTTTTATTAGAGGTAATTTTGAGCATTACACATACTATTAGATAAAATTTGGTTGTAAGTATGAAAGTGAAAGAGAGAAAGTGAAGCATGTGATTAAGAGAGATATAAGAAGAAATGATATGCAAAAAAAATAAAATAATTGGCACTAATTTAATACTTCTAAATTTGACAAAAGTTGCTAATAAAAAGAAACTAATGAAAGTAAAAATGTTGGTTAGAAAAATGAAAGAAAGTGATATTAGATACGAGTAATGAAAGAAAAAGATTGGTAGAAAAGCCTCTTCACTTAAATTCCAATTTTATTTCYCATTAAAATCCGAGGATTTTCAAACAAATAGAGTATTTATCTCTTTTCAATAACATGTTCCCATTTTATTTTTTTTCTCTAGATCTCTCTCATACCTTTAAATTGTATTGAAATTTGCGCTTAAAAAAATGTATAACATTAACATTAAAAAAAACCCGAGAAAATATGATAATGAGCATAAAGATCCAAAGAGAGAATTTTTCTTTTCCTTCTCTGCCTTTCGTTTGTCTTTCCGTCCTTTACTTAACTCGGAAATTAAGTTGGAATGAGTTGCAAGAAACACCCTACCTAAAGTTTAAAGTTTTTGGAACTCCTAGCTAAAATCCAAAAATGCCGTGGTGAAATTTTAATCATCATTGTCATTATTGTTTTCAATTGATTGTAAAGACATGAAGCCTTTTCTTTTCTTTCTTTTTTTTTTCGTGTAATTTTCAGAAGAAATTCAAGAGACAACAGGAGATTCCGAAGGCAAATGTATCAGCTCAAAACTAATATCGTCCTTACTTCGTGGCATTGGTTATGGCCTGACGAACAATGGTAATCAAGGCCTTCTTAATTAATTTCTCGTAATTAATCAATCAATCAATCAATCATAGCCTTAATCCCATATGTGGGGTCGGCTAACATGAATCAAATGTGATTATTCCGGGAGGTCATCCACATAAATTTTCCTCCTCCACTCCCTCCGATCGAGAGCCTCACTCTCTTGCATATGTGGGGTCGGCCTTCTTAATTAATTTCTCGTAATTAATCAATAATGTTAATGTGTTGATTCTACTCTTATTAGCTTATTGCATTGATATTGGATCCTTTGATTTTGATGCTTAATTAGGAATCATCTTTACTGGGTATCCAGTGGTGGGATACCAAAACCGTCTCCAATCATCAGGAACATGCCTAGACAGTCTAGAAGATGCACTAATCACGGCATGCCCATGGGACTCTCGAGTGAAGGGAGAGTTCTTCCACCAAACCACATTTACCATTGGCATGTCGAAAGTAAAAGCCTTCATCCAAGACGTCCAAGAACTTGTATCCCTCGAGCCCAAGTCACTCTGCGGCCTTGACCTATACGGTGGCATCTTAATGAGGTACGTGACAGCCTCAAGTGCGTACCTAGGGAAGCAAGAGGATGGCATAGATTTCGACATTACTTAYTATCGGAGCAAGGACCCCTTGASCCCGCGGCTTTWTGAGGACATACTCGAAGAAATCGAGCAAATKGCAATGTTTAAGTATGGAGGATTTCCACACTGGGGSAARAATCGAAACGTGGCCTTYGAGGGCGTGATCAAGAAGTATAAGCATGGAGACGAGTTCCTAAGTGTTAAGGAGAAATTTGATCCTCAAGGGTTGTTTTCAAGCCAATGGACCAACCAAGTGCTTGGATTGGAAGAAGGATTGAGCATAGTCAAAGAAGGGTGTGCCCTTGAAGGGTTATGCATTTGCTCTAAAGATAGTCATTGTGCCCCTGACAAGGGATATTTCTGTCAACCGGGACGAATCTACAAGGAAGCAAGGGTTTGCACTACTAGAAATATGTGATTCTCTATATGTTTGTACGTTTCTTGTAAATCATGTTCATTCGATCGTATATATGATATAATTAATTTGTTATCATAGAAAATATTACATTATTCCCCAAGTTTAAAGTTCATAAGATTAATCAGTAAGTTAATTATACTGTGTAATAATTAATAAATAACAGTGTATGCATGCAACATTTCAACTGAATTGAAACATTCAAAGTCTAATTTGTACAACTCCTTTGTGTTATAGATTAATGCATTTTAGCTATTTTACTCGGTTAAGTGAAGCTGAAATCAAGGGTCATTAGTTGTTACTTGCACGCCCCAATCTAATTAGACAAGAGTGCTTCCTCACACTCCCAAGTGTACACTATAACAGTGAGAATTGCATTAGTTTTCAATTTCTGTTTATTTGGTGAATATTACATTATATAAAACTCGATTTATTTCCTGAGTAATCTAACAATAATCAAGAAAATTGACCTTGAATAAGTAATATCTGTCTCTTATACACATCTAGATGTGTATAAGAGACAGATGACACATCTGTCATCTGAATAAGTAATATAACATATTGGAGGTAATACCACCCTAGGGTCAGCAGATACAAAGCCCATGCAGTCCATGCAAGAGCCTATGCAGTAGCATCTTGTTACTGATTGTATTTAAACAAAGAGTAGCCTATGTCAGCAAGTTAGTTACTTCTGTCAGCAAGTTAGTTAGCTTCAACTTCAGTTTGTTATGAGGTTGTTAGCTCTTCTTCATTAGTTGTATTTTAGCTCTATAAATAGATGAGCATTCCTTTCTCTAATGTTGTAAGAAACACAATATTGTAAAACACTTCTTATGGCTACTCTAAATAAAATCCTCTCACATTCTTCTCTCTTCTTTCACTGTTACATTGATATTCATTACTGATCATTGATGATCATTGCATACTCTTTTGCTAGTGTTAGTTCCTGGTTAATCTGCAAGTATACTTTGCTGTCTTTCAATCAAATTCAACATGGTATCAGAGCAGAAAGTTCATACATCTTCTTCTGTGATTCAAGTTGTTGCAAAATGGAGGTTTCCTACTTCATCATGTCGACCAAGTGTTTGATGCTTCGTTTCATAATCTGGGTACAATTCTAATCTTTCTTTTCTTTCCAAAATTCTCAAATCTAATCTCATGTTGTTGTATTGAGTTTACTGCAATTGCTTTTATGTTTCTCAATACTTTCATATTACAGTTCTTGTTACATCAAATTTCCAATTTCCATTTTCTTTTCTAAATTTTTCCTGGCATAACCCCAAATTCTTCTTCAAATTCAGCTAAACACAAAACCCCTTTTTCTTCTTCTAATCAAATTCTTCAAACCAATACTCAAAATGCCAGAAAATCAAGAAAATTCTCAAAGTTACAGGGCAACTCTGCCTCCTAATCAAGATCCCACTTCCATATACTATATACATCCCTCTGAAAATCAAGTGACTTCACTTGCTTCTGAAGTCTTTAATGGCAAGAATTATTCAGAATGGAGGATAGCTGTAATGCTTTCTCTCTCACCAAGAAACAAATTAGGGTTCCTTGATGGCTCTATTCCCAAACCTGCTATTACTGATCCAGATTATGGGCCCTGGAAGAAATGTAATGATCTGATAATTTCCAGCTTGTTGAAATCAGTCAATTCTACCATATATAGAAGTATCATATACTTCAAGACAGCAGAAGAAGCCTGGAAAGATCTTGAAGAAAGATTTTCTGAAGGATCAGGAACTCAATTGTTTTCTCTTTATCAAGCACTGAATGATTTGGTTCAAGGTTCAGATGAACCTGTTGCAGAATTTTATTCAAGGATAAAATCAAGTTGGGATGAAATTGATGCAATCAAAAGGGTGCTAGTTTGTCAATGCAACAACTGCACCTGCAATATAGCACAAGAATATCACAAAGAAATGCAGGAGTTCAAGCTAATACAGTTTCTAATGAAGCTGGATCCTAAGTATCATCAAGTCAGAACCAACATTCTCATGATGCAACCTCTACCTACTGTTGCTGTTGCATACAAATTGCTTATGCAAGAGGAAAGGCAAAGAAGGGTAACAGGAATGTCAGATAATAATTCTTCTGGAATGGCTTTTTATGCAGATAACAAGAAACCTGAAACAGGTTACAATTACAAGTATACAGCCCCAAATCAGTTGTCTAGGGTTTCTGTACAAAGCAATGGGAATAACAAATTCCAAGTGGGTCAAAAGAGGCCACCACCTCCTTACTTCTGTGATCATTGCAAGATTCCAGGTCATTCCATTGAGAGATGTTTCAGAATCCATGGATTCCCACCAAGAAACAAAGGAGCTAAGAGGAAGATAGCAGCAGTAAGCCAAAATGAATCTGAGGAAGTTAATCAGGGAGACAATGTGACTACAGTCTCTGCAGATCAGTATAAAAGGGTGATGGAGTTCTTGCAGAAGGACAATGCTCAACAATCCATGGGATCAGCAAATATGGTAACTAATCAAGAAAATTCCCAATCCAATTCTCAGTCAGAATATGCTGCAGGTACTTGCTTAATCACTGGTTTAAATACTAGATGGATAGTAGACAGTGGGGCTACTGATCATTTCTGCTCAAATCTTGATTTATTTGATGCATATGAAAAATATAGTGGTATCCCTGATTGCATTACAGTAGCAAATGGAAAATCTGTTAAGGTTGAGCATGTTGGAATGGTTAATATTGGGAATGGTATAATACTTAAAAATGTTCTTCATGTTCCTGGTTTTAAGTATAACCTAATCTCTGCTCATAAGATCTGCAAAGATTTATCATGTGATTTGGTATTTACACATGATAGGTGTTTCATTCAGGGGCCTTGTTTGAAAGGGTCAGTGCTTCTTGGTAGAATCCAGTCAGGTCTATATGCAGTTCCAGAAGAGTCTAAACACTTTCCCAGCAAAATTGCTTGTTTGGCTAGCACAGAAGAGAGCAAGCTTTGGCACCTAAGACTTGGGCATTTACCTTTTAAGAAATTGGAGCATGTTCTGCCTCACTTGAAATGTAATAAACTAGATTGTATTTGCTCAGTTTGTCCTAAGGCAAAACAAACTAGACTTAAGTTTCCTGCCAGATCTTCTTTTACTTTGAAACCTTTTGAGCTTTTACATGTTGATGTATGGGGAAAATTCAGATGTAATACCTTTGATGGTTTTAGTTGGTTTCTTACAGTTGTAGATGATTTTACCAGGCATACCTGGATTTTCTTAATGAAGAATAAAAGTGATTCAGTTTCCCTTCTTGAGCATTTATTCAATTTCATTGAAACTCAATTTAATACCAAAGTCCAAACTGTGAGAACTGATAATGCTAAGGAACTCTGTGAGGGTAAAATCAAGGACATTTTTCAAAATAAGGGGATTTTGCATCAAAGGAGTTGTGTTGATACACCACAACAAAATGGGATTGTAGAGAGGAAACATAGGCATTTACTTGAAACTGCCAGAGCCTTATTTTTCCAATCTAGGGTTCCTATGAGATTTTGGGGGGAATGTTTACTGTGTGCAGTTCATCTGATCAACAGAATGCCACTCAAAAGCCTTAACTACAAAAGCCCCTATGAGCAGCTTTATGGCAAACCTCCTTCACTTGACCATTTAAAAGTCTTTGGTTGTCTTTGTTACATTTCAACTCTAAAGGCTAACAGGTCTAAGTTTGATCCTAGGGCAGTTCCTTGTGTGTTCCTAGGATATCCTGTTGGTCAAAAGGCTTATAAAGTTCTCAATCTAGATACCAATCAGATACAAATATCCAGAGATATTATATTTCATGAAAAACATCTTCCATATCTTTTTGATCCAAATCCAGAAACAAAATCAAGCCCCATTTTTCTTCCTGTCTCCACCACTTATGATTTTACAGCTTTATATGAGGTTCCAGATTCTTTGAGTTTGCCTGATCCTATTTCTACCAACAATAATGTTTTTGATTCAAATTCTCCTCAACCTCATTCAGACCAAAATCACAACAATACCCTAAATGCTTCTTCTGAAACACTAATGCAGAGTTCTATTCCTCATATTGCACAACCTATGATTCCAGCTAGACAATCTTCTAGGAATCACAATCCACCCACATACCTCAAGGATTATGTCTGTGCTATGTCAAGTCATTGGTGCAATCTTGTTGTTTATTCTGATATGCCTAAGAGTGTTAAAAGAAGTATTACACAGGTCAGTGATATATCTGAGCCTTTTAGCTACTTAGAAGCCTCACAGCATCCAGGTTGGGTTGAAGCCATGAATAAAGAAATCAAGGCCTTACAGGACAACAACACTTGGGAGCCAACTGTGCTTCCTGCAGGAAAAAGAGCAATTGGGTGTAAATGGGTATACAAGGTTAAACTCAAGGCAGATGGGACATTAGAAAGATTGAAAGCCAGGTTGGTTGCTCAAGGTTTCACACAAAAGTATGGGGTTGATTATGAAGAAACCTTTTCTCCTGTGATCAAGATGGCAACTATCAGATGTTTATTGGCTGTTGCAGTGAGTAGAAACTGGGAGTTGCATCAACTGGATATAAATAATGCATTTTTGCATGGAGACCTCAAAGAAGAAATTTATATGAAAATGCCACCAGGGGTTTCCAATCCTCATAAACTGGTGTGCAGGTTGAAGAAAAGTTTATATGGTCTGAAGCAAGCAAGCAGGCAGTGGTTTGCCAAATTACATGCAGAATTGTTGAGCAAAGGGTATTATCAATCCAAAAATGATTACTCTTTGTTCCTTAAAAGGGTGGCTACAGGTTTGGTGATTGCAGCAGTATATGTAGATGACATTGTTCTGACTGGAGATGATATACATGAGGTTCTGCAACTTAAGACTCATTTGGATCATGTTTTCAGTATCAAGGATTTGGGATTGTTACATTACTTCCTGGGATTGGAGGTGTCTTATGTTTCTCAAGGGATTATCCTTACTCAAAGAAAATTTACCAAAGAAATGCTTGATTCTTCTTCTTTTCATCACATCAAACCTACAAAAACACCCTTGCCAATAAATTTCAAGCTTTATGTTGATCAGGGTGAGTTATATCCTGATCCAACTTCATACAGAACAGTTGTTGGACAACTCAATTTCCTAACACATACTAGGCCTGATATAGCCTTTGCAGTTCAGACTTTAAGTCAATTCATGCAAGAGCCTAGATTGCCTCATGTTAAAGCACTTGAGCATGTGCTTAGATATGTCTCTGGAACAATTGGACAAGGGATCTTATTGCAAGGTGGTAATCAATTGAGCTTGAAGGCATACAGTGATTCTGACTGGGCTACTTGCCCTAATTCAAGAAGGTCTGTAACTGGGTATCTGGTTCTTCTTGGTCAATCTCCCATTTCTTGGAAATCTAAGAAGCAGAGTACTATATCTAGATCCTCTTCAGAAGCTGAATATAGAGCAATGGCTGCTGCATCAGCTGAGATCACTTGGATAGTCAGATTGCTTGAGGAATTGGGGCTTACAGATCTCAAACCTGTCAAATTACTATGTGATAATCAGTCTGCAATTCACATTGGGAAGAATCCAGTTTTTCATGAAAGGACCAAGCACATTGAGCTTGATTGCCATTTCACAAGGGATAAGGTGCTAGAAGGCTTGATACAACTTTCTTATTTGCCAAGTCATGAGCAAGTTGCAGATGTATTCACCAAGGCATTGTCTTCTCCACATTTCAATAATTTGATATCCAAGCTAGGTATGACACATCTGTCATCCTCTAGCTTGAGGGGGGGTATTGGAGGTAATACCACCCTAGGGTCAGCAGATACAAAGCCCATGCAGTCCATGCAAGAGCCTATGCAGTAGCATCTTGTTACTGATTGTATTTAAACAAAGAGTAGCCTATGTCAGCAAGTTAGTTACTTCTGTCAGCAAGTTAGTTAGCTTCAACTTCAGTTTGTTATGAGGTTGTTAGCTCTTCTTCATTAGTTGTATTTTAGCTCTATAAATAGATGAGCATTCCTTTCTCTAATGTTGTAAGAAACACAATATTGTAAAACACTTCTTATGGCTACTCTAAATAAAATCCTCTCACATTCTTCTCTCTTCTTTCACTGTTACATTGATATTCATTACTGATCATTGATGATCATTGCATACTCTTTTGCTAGTGTTAGTTCCTGGTTAATCTGCAAGTATACTTTGCTGTCTTTCAATCAAATTCAACATAACAAGACTCAATAATCTGTTTCTTAACCACTCCACAAAACATCCATACATAAGATACAAGTATATGCACACATAAATATAACTATATAATGACATCTAATATGCCTGATTATTAACCTAACATGCATTTATATAATATTACTAGGAGAAAACAATTGTTTCTTGAGTATCTCATAATGGTGGTGTTGAATTCGTGTAAATCTTGTTGCTGGCTTCTTCTGATTACCTACTGTATGCTTCAACGGTGTGGTACCGTTACCTGCGATTGTATTCCACCGGAGGAGCCCATCAAATGCTCCTCCGGGAACACGAATTGCACTGTTACCAACTCCCAAGGCGCCTTCCCTGATCGAAGTGTTTGTCGCGCAGCTGAAGCTGTGTATCCTACCACCGAGGCTGAGCTCATCTCAGCCGTTGCTGCTGCTACGAAGAATAAGAGAAAGATGAAGGTATGTACGTACTGATTCATCTAGATTTAGTTCATTCTGATAATATTTCTTATGGGTTGTTCGCATCTTAACTAATCAATCTACTCGCATTATAGTTAATAATTTCAAATTACAATTTTATTTATTTGCTTAGTTAGCTTGATTATTATATCATGTTCAGTCAGAATATGTAGAATATTAGGTGGTTTTTGGACCACCAAATAAATTTTCCGACAATATATACTAGAGTGTACAAGTTAAATGCAGTGATGTATTACTCCATTACCAACTCTCTTGGACGTTTTATATTGTCAATTAGAATAATTTTATGAGACAAAGTATTAGGTACATCGGATGTACAATAAATTTACTATGCATCAGATTATAGTGACCCTTTTGGTTAATATAGTAACCCTTTTTATCAATATAGTGACCCTTCTTTTTTATCACTATATTGATGTAACGTGAAATGAGTCACTATATTGATATAAAAAGTCACTATATGCTTGATGCACAATAAATTTATTGTGCATCTGATGCATGCAATACCTTCTGATTTTATGAATCATCATAGGGTTGAACACTTGAACTTCAGTTTCGTCAAAATTCGTTGTTCACTTTGTACTACAATGGATGTCATTGCTCATGTTGTGAACTTGTGAACCAATTGATCATACATTCATTCGCACGCAATAGTTTCCTGATTTTGATTTTCTACCTCCTAGCTATTCATAATCGGGCGCTATGACAGGTAACAACTAGATATAGTCACAGTTTTCCCAAGTTGGTGTGCCCTGATGGAGAAGACAGTCTAGTCATAAGCACAAAAAATCTAAATGAAGTCCTCAGAGTGGACAAGCAGGAAAAGACCATTACAGTTCAAAGCGGGGTAACATTGAGGCAGCTCATAAAGGAGGCAGCCAAGGCGGAGCTAGTRTTGCCTCATACACCATACTGGTGGGGCCTCACTGTCGGAGGGATGCTCGGAACAGGAGCCCATGGAAGCTCGTGGTGGCRGAAAGGAAGTGCAGTTCATGACTATGTTGTGGAAGTTAGAATTATTAGTCCAGGGGAGCTTGAAGATGATTTTTACAGAAATCGAACTCTTACTGAAGATGATGCTGATCTTGATGCTGCTAAAGTCTCCCTTGGAGTTCTTGGTGTAATTTCACAGGTACCATTTAAATTCATTATACGTTGCATTTTCGGTACCTTTCATATCAAACTTAGAAAGTTACCGTAGTATCAATATATGGTGAAACAAAGAAACAGTCACAATGTAGCAACTACACATTCTATATTCAACAGTGCATCGTAACAATATTAAAAACGGAGGAAGTATAATTAATTGAAGCTTGTTAGGTTGAAACCAAAATTCTAGGTTAACACTTGGTAATCTTGTATACATGTAGTTTTTTTTTTTTTTTTTCTACGGGAGTTTTCTTGCTGAAAAGCTGACACTGTGCAAGTCAATTTATTTGTAAAGGTTAAGTTCCAATTAGAGTCTATCTTCAAGAGATCAATAACTTATAAGTCAAGGAATGACAGCGACATAGGAAATGAGACCCTGAATTTAGGGACGGGTCAGGAATTCGCTGACGTTATATGGTACCCAAACCGGCGAGAAGTTCTATATCGCCTAGACAACAGAGTTCCTTCCACCACTCCGGGCAAAGGAGTTAATAACTACGTCCCCTTCCGTTCAACCGCATCGCTTGTCTTGTCAACTAATAGAAAGATAGGTGCGTTTATGAGTCCATGATATTACTCCCTAGAATGAATTATAGTATAATGGTCTCATGTTATCTGAGTCTGATTTGTTTTTGCCTGCTTGCTGTAACTGTGTTTAGAGGAGTCAGCAGAAGCACTTGGCTCCGCTGATTTAAAATGCACCTGGGGAAATGCTTTAACCATAACACTCGAAGCCCTTGCATTCGGACTCACCAACAATGGTACCCATCTTTTACAGTYGTCTGAACTCTTTGCCTTATCATCGCACATTTTAACAGTCGAAATCAGACTGTTTTACAAYTCATGCCTCTGCATAGCATCGGGCTATTCAGACWTATTGTCGCAGTGTACTCTGCTTATTCACACTCCTAATTCACCAACTYAATGTGCTGATCCTAATCCAATGYTYTGTTCAGGTCATTTCTTTACTGGCTACCCCGTAATTGGCTATCAAAACGAAATTCAATCAGCAGGAGGATGCCTGACTCAAGGATCATGCTTACTTCCATCCTATTGCCCTTGGGATCCCAGGATTAACGGTCAATTCTTTTTCATTACTGGATTTAGTATAGGAACCTCCAACTTCATAGATTTCATTCAAGATATACAAAAACTACTCAAACTCGAGCCAAAATCATTATGCGGCTTAGAGCTCAACAACGGCATCCTAATGAGATATGTTACCGCCTCTACAGCTTATCTTGGAAAAGATGAGGAYGGAATAGACTTCGACATTGCTTACTATCGAAGCAAAGACCCCTTAACTCCTAGGATGTACGAGGATATCCTCGAAGAGATCGAGCAGATGGCCATGTTTAAGTACGGAGGCATGCCACACTGGGGGAAGAATCGAAATGTAGCCTTTGAGGGCGCGATCAAGAAATATAAGGATGCCGAAAAGTTTATGGAAGTGAAACAGAGGTATGATCCACAGGGTTTGTTTTCGAGCGAATGGACCGATCAGATTCTAGGACTGGGAGAAGGATTGAGTGTTTATAAAGAAGGATGTGCACTTGAAGGACTTTGTATCTGCACCGAGSACATTCATTGCGCTCCGAAYAAGGGATACCTTTGTCAGTCAGGAAGGGTATACAAAGAAGCTAAGGTTTGCAGAAAAACSAAATCTATTAGAGACATTTGCTCATTGAAGAAGGCCTTCAACTATGCTATGTTGCAAGAGTTTTTCTGTTTTTTCTAAATCGATTTTGTAAGGACTTTACAAGATAGCATGCGGTAGTGTATTAATAAGAGCAATAATTTTTTGTTATAAGTATTGATGAAATCAACACTTGCTTCGTGTTTTGTCATTTTAAATTTACACGTTTGTCAACATRCTTGTATGATTGTTATGTGGATATAAATAACATAAAAACGATGACTAGTGAACTTCGTACAAAATTTTTACCCCAAAGGATATATAGAAAAATGTAATTTACAATAAAATACTATTTTCTTCGTAACATAGGGAAAGATTTTGTGTGAAAAGGACAAATTAGTGGGACATTTCATGTGATGTAGTACAAAGGAAGGGGAAAGTTTCAAACCAAGTTAGAAATGAAGTACATGTGTTGTAAGAATTATGTTACGGACGAAAATAGAAAGAGCTGCGAGAATTATGATACGAGGTGAGTAACAATTTTATTGCATATGTTTGGGACTCAAATTACACTCGTATTTTATAGCAACTTAGCAAGTGAGTTTCTCCATAAGGTGAAATTATAATCCCATGCCAACATGAAAACATCAAATTGATTACCACTCGAGCAAACTCTTGTTTCTCTTTTCATTCAAACATAGAAGTTAGTAATTCGGCGCATGGAATATTCTAATTTTAAAAATCACAATCCACATTACCACATAGTCTTCCCTGAATTGGTGAATTCTAACATTTACAAACTCTAGTGTGATACTTTTATACAACCAATGCACGAAATTAACATTTGACCATTGAAAAGATTAATAATTAGCCAATTCATTCATTCCAAGCGTAAAAAAACGACTCACATCACATAGTGGTTCGTTTAGAGAAGAGAAAATTCTTGAAGACGTTTCTCCAAATCAGCAATTCGGGTAGCCCAATCACTCTTAACGGTAATGGGTCGGACCTTACCATAATCAACCGCCTTGTTTTT
The DNA here is from genome assembly GCA_008642245.1 of Bassia scoparia. NCBI lineage: Eukaryota > Viridiplantae > Streptophyta > Magnoliopsida > Caryophyllales > Amaranthaceae > Bassia > Bassia scoparia. The sequence continues at coordinate 123,886 of SNQN01000491.1, forward strand.
CWTCACSGTATTCTCTTTTCTGAATCCACTCGACCCTTTCTTCTTCTGCTGTTTCTTGGCGTTTGCTTTCTTCGCACTGGCCTTCTGCAACGCCAGCAAAATATCCGACCCGCTTAAYTCATTCCGGGTTTCCCCCTGCTGGGCCTTCTTGCCCGTTGATGGGCCGGGTTCGAGGGCCCCGAAAACAGCTCGGCCCAGCCCGCCTACGCTTTCAGAGGAAGAGGCGAGTGCCAGGTGTCGGGTTTTCCGCCGTAATCGGACGGTGGTGATGGTGGGTGGTTGGGGAAGCTTCGGGAAGGGAGCGGAGGGGATTGGAGTTGGGAGGGAATTAGGGGTGGTAGTGGTGGCCCACATGGTAGTGTAATAAACCCGTGGTCTGTTAAGGATTGTGTCGATTTGGAATTTTATTAAACCGAATATCATGAGTGGCCCAAGGGAATGGGCTTATTTGTGGACTTGTGGTTCTTGTTTGTCCACAATTAACAATGTTAGCGAGCGCAAATTCTATTATGGTCCGCGACCATAGTTCTCATCATGGTCCCGAGCAAATGTTCATTTCGAAAACTAGAAATATTCATCTCAACATGTAAAATGTTCATTTTCAAGTGTAAATGTTCATATCTGAAAATGAACACTTGTATTTTCGGAAATGAACATTTCTAGTTTCGAAAATGAACATTTGTCTGAGACCACATGGTCCCGGGACCATAATAGACCTATTAGTTAGCAAGCGTACCGTATCGTTAGATTATCAATTTATAAGTAAAAATATTTAATTAAAATAATAAAAGTTTTTGGGCTTGCATCAAATGTACACAATAGCTCTTTTAGCCATATAATAATTTATTATTCACTTTACATCAATATAATGATAAATACACAATAATAAGATTCACTATGTTGATAAAAAGGTGCACCTAAAACTTTGTCCAAACTTTAATTATATGATTGTACTAGCCTACTAGGATCATATTTCTCATTACGATCTCGAGTAAATGTTAATGTCCAAAAATACAAATATTCATTTTCAGATATGAACATTTGCATTCCGAAATGAACATTTGGATATTGACATTTGCTTTTGAATGTGAACATTTGTATTATTGAACATGAACATTTGTCCGAAACCATAATATGAAATATAGTCCCATGATCATAGTAGAATTTGCGTACTTTTATACAACAAAAATATTCGGATCAAGCCCTTGAATTTTAGGACCGAAAGTCCGAAACCATAACTGGCCCAGAATCACTTGGTCCAAACACTCATTTTTCGTGCCAAAACTCAATCCAAAGATACATTTGCTCACTTTATGGAGTCATGGTTGTCTCTCGTTTCTTGCCCCAATTCCCTTTTTAAAAAAATTTCTCTCTACTTTTACATGTCATGGAACCCCAAAAAATGGGATGGAGGTAATATTGTAAGCAGAAACATAAAACGCAAACATTAGAAACTAATGTATATACTCAACTGATATATAAGTAAACATTCTAAGCTAACTACCATTCTAGCAATAACTAAAGCAGACCAATGAAGGTTGGTTCAAGTGGTAAGCGACTTCATACCGCTTAAGCGAGATCTCGAATTCGAACCTCGCCGTATGCATAAATCTTCATTAGAAGACTCACCCACCATAACCAGGTGTGATACTCGGATCGAATCCGAATATAGTCGAGGTGTTAGTATTTAGTAACCCTCGATGAACAGGGTGGCATCCTAAAAAAAATAACTATAGCAAAAGGTTTGAACTTTGACATACTTAAGAAAGACTAAACGTTAATAATTTAATATATCAACCTTATGCTTGTATAATAATGATTAATGATACTTTCATACGAAATTACAAAGTAATTCACAAACTAAACAGAGTAGGGGATTAAACAGAGTTATCCCACGATAATTGTCAATACGACTAAAGCGAAAAAAAAATAGAAAGTCAAACCACAAACTTTGAAGAAACCTCAAAAAATAATAGTTCCTCGATTTACCAAAATAACAAGATCAAGCAATTCTTTTATGTTTTAACCTTCAACTCTTGGAAAAAAAAATAGTAATTAGGACATAAAAATCGAATTAATTATACTGTAGTACTATCGTAAAATTATACTAGAATCAATGATAATTTTGATTAGATTAAATAGGCGAAACAAGCTGAGAATCAGCAGAAGATATCGAGAATGGAGAAACAATGGTGTCCGAAGTAGAGCAAGTAGTGTAATCACGACAATACCTCAAATCAAGCGAAACTTGCTTCTCATATATCAAATGCTTGTGAAAATTCTGAATGAACATCTCGGCTTGGTTATCAACATTTTCCGACGATCGTATCGGATTACTCGTCGTCCGCCGCAGCGGATACGGCGAGCTGGAGCTACTAGAGCCCCCCGATCGACGTCCATTGTCTTCTTCTTCGCCATCGTAATCAGAATCCTGAGACAGGAAACCATAAGCATGGTAATGATCAAGATCGTCATTAGCAACCACCACAACGTCCACACAGGCTCTCAGCCCCGGTCGATCACCGAAGCTGTAGGCACGGCGCCTCCAACGATGAACCCCGGCTATCGCCGGGGCTCGAGTTCGGAGCTTGGAGGCTAGCTCGGCTATCTTCCATGTAGAGCTTGCGAGGAAAGTTTTGAGACTTAAGAGAAAAGTCAACTTCCTTACAGCCCTCCTAAAGCGTCCTAGCAACTCCATATAAAATATCGTTCTTGTATGAAATATTTAATTTGGTACGTCTTTAATGTGAGATAAAATTGAGATTAATTGTGGCGATTTGATTTTGTATTTATAGTATGCAGTAGCCAGTAGACCAGGAAGTTGCGACGAAAATTGAGAATAAGGAGTACTCTGGATTTTTAAAATATTTATTTTTATGTGTCAAAAATCAGATCAACTTTACTACCGAGGTAACGCCACAATTAAATTTTATGTCTCCTAGTTGTTGTATTTAATTATACAAAGTATTTGATGAGGGGATGAGTCACTGCTCAAATATTCGTTTCAACACAATTAACTAAATACTTCGTATTATAATTTATTCATTGACACAGTATTAAGAGTCGGGTTGATAAGAGTGTTACGAGTTTCGAACTGATCCATTCCGAGGATTTGTGTTGCATTTACATTTTAAGTTAAATGGGATCTTATGTAAGGTGTGTTATAATATCTATTTCTCATTATAATTTGTACCGTTTTTATAGTTCATTCTCACTAGAAAAAATTGATGATAAAATATTTAGGTGTATATGATATGGTATTGTTTAAGATGAAAGTTTCAATTCTATAAAGCACACAAATCACACAAGTACAGAAATTGTTGTTTATCATCTACAAAAGGAGTTGGTTGTAATGTTGTATGGTTATTATTGTATATAAACTCAATATAATTGAACAAAAGATTATTATATGGTTAATTAATTTAGTTACTACGAGTACTTGGTTAAAATTTTTTAAAATGATATTCAAATACTAATTATTATATACTTGGACAGAGTCTTAGGTTGCATCGGGTGTACAATAAATTTATTGTGTACCAAATTAGATTGACTCTTTTGGTCAATACATATGGTAATCCTTTTGATCAATATATTAACCCTTAGAGCATCCCCACCAATGACCAAAAAAATCATTCATCCCTCTCTTTCTAACAGTTTCTCACTCATTCTTTTTCATTTCAAGAAAATTTATTTCACTCTATCTACACCATTGACCCAAAAAAAACTCATCATCCCTCTCTCTCTTACTTTTTAACTTTACCTCACAACACTTTCTCTCACATCCAACTCATCATTTTGTTTTTAATTATTGTTGTCTAATTACAATTATGCCAAATTCCGGTACTAGTTAATCGAGTTTAGTGTTTAATTAATTAYGTTTTAGTACTAATTTCGGATTAACTTTTAATTTTYGGATTATTTATTTAAAACGGATTAATTAATAAATCCATTTTAATTTATATTTT
>SNQN01000492.1:13404-37314 GCA_008642245.1 Bassia scoparia
AATACGGAGTTGTGTATTTTACGAAGAAGGCTTCGATTCGACTGAAGCTTTCCCTTCAGTAAAATACCCAACTACCTATTCGACTCAAAAAATAAGAAGTCGAATAACTTCATTCGATTTGACTCATCGACCTTGATGGTTAGGTCAAATACGGAGTTGTGTATTTTACGAAGAAGGCTTCGATTCGATTGAAGCTTTCCCTTTTGTAAAATACCCAACTACCTATTCGACTCAAAAATGGGAAGTCGAATCTCATCATTCGACWGGACTCATTCGACCCTAGGGGATAGGCCGAATACTGAATTGAGTATTTTACACAGGTGGGCTTCGAATTGACCAAAGCTCTCACCTAAGAAAAATACCCAACTAKTTATTCGACTCGTGATGACCCTAGTCGATTTCTTTGATTCGACACGCCCCGTCTGACTTAAAGGACGAACCACATGAGCAATTAAAAACACTAGTCGGACGGATATCTGCTCCGTTCCAAGAATTTAAATACGGAAGGAGAATTAAAGGTAAACCTTGCTTTCTTTTGTCTTCTCCTCTCGAGTCTTGAGACGATGTTCCTTCTGCTCAGCATAGTAAGCCAGCTCGTCCATACCTTTCTGGTGATCGGGTAACTTCCTTCTTGCAATGTCTGCCAACAAAAACACTCATATTAGAATCAAACAATCAATATACAGGTATTACACTAAGTACTATAAAACTACCTCTAGTCCCATCATTCACACCAACCAACTGATGTGCCTCCAGAAAAAGCGGATCCATGAACTAATGATGCAAAGGAAACCATATCTTTGGGAGCATTTCGGGCCTTGGCTTCTTATTCTTGCCAGTCACCCGCCAATGCACTTTTGAGATGATTTCAGAACCATCTTTTTCACCAAAGGCAATAAATTGGTGAATCCCCTCGTTGGTCATAGAGGGAAGTGAGCGAGCATCAATGTTCCCCAGAAACATAGGAGATGTATTGATTCAATTTAGGACATCATGGGCAGTCCTTTTCTCCTCATCATTGAACAAATCAAACTGAGGAATCTGAAAAAAATAAAACTCATTCTTCCACGGCCTTGCTTTGTTCAGCTTGTCATAAACCATCACCTTCCCTCTCGCATTGCCAAGCCTATACCAACCCTATTTACAACCTTGGGTGACCTTACATAATTGGTGAAGGCGCATAAATACATTAAACGATGGTTCCCAATTCTTTACAGCACATGCAACTATATAATTAAGAAAGTGAAGGAACGAATTAGGAGTGAGTTGGCACACTCCGATACCGTATGTCCGCAATACTTTGCTGATGAAACCATTAAGGGGAGGACGAACATCGTAATCCATTACCTCCAAACAGAGGGGATAGTACCCAAATGGACAGTCATAGATGGATTGTCCCACTTTGGGGATGACAAATTTTTGACGAGGGGGGAGTTGGAAATCATTGCGAAGAGTAAGGGACATATCACGTAATTTGTTGAAGGACTTTGATGATAACAACATGTTCTCGAGAGTTTCCTCACCCTTGGGAACATACCACTCGACGTGTTAAGATTCGTCCTCTTGGTCTGATGATCCGACTTCACCACCGTCATCCGATTTCTTGGCAGAGACAGCACTGGATGTGCTTTCCCCACTATTAGAAGAACTGTCGCTACCAGAAGATCCACTGGTACCCAGTGACATGTCACCAATTCTCTCCCCGTCACCGGCTCCCCTTGCTTCGATTCGGTGGTGATCGTCTGAACTCTCGCCTTTAAACTCTGAAGAAGTCGAGYATARAGCCCGYCCCGATGGGCCGGTATCTACATCATCAACATCCTTCAAGTTCTCTTCAGAACTAGAGTGGTCCTCCGCTTCTGGAGGAGGTTCAGATTCGCCCTCTCGACAAGGAATGAGATCTGATTTGTTTACTCGTATGGTAATGTTTTCACCCGAAGGCAGTCAGGTTGTTGTCTTAGTCCTTGCCATCATATGATCTATAATCTGCATGAGGCAAGTCACCAAATAAGGGCCAAACAGTTCATAAGTCCCCAAACCTCCGATGCTGGTTGTAGACACCTAAAAATGTCTCCCCAAAAGAGTAATCAGTGATGAAACATACCGCGTCTCGCGATTGTTTCGACTTAGAAAAGATGCTTTGAACTCACAAAAGTTGGAAATACGTGAGGTTATACTCGGAACTATTGAGCAAAGGACAAATAAAAGGGGCAAAAACATTTTCTTTTATTTATTTTAATTATTTTCTATTTTTAGGTTTTCTTTTCTATTTTTAGGATTTTTTATATTAGTGATCTCCATAATGTTCCCCACTTTCATCACATCTCCATTTTTCTGAGATTCACCGTATTTAGATTATTTTCTGATTTATATAATATATAATTTATTGATTTTATTAATTTTTTTATACGCAAAAAAAATACAAAAAAAGTACAAAATACACAAAAAAATACTCCGGAAATATGTGGAACCTTCTAGAACACATAGAACCCTTGTCTTTGGAGAGACAAGGGTGTCTGTGCGTCGAATCCAAAGCGAATCACGTATTGATGGAAAAAAATATCGGAGAAATCAAAAAAAATACGCGGAGAATATATACGCTAGACCTGTGTATATACGCCAGGCCTCCTGCGTATATACGCAGTCTCGCATTCGTTCTGTATATACGCAGGGTTTTCTCCTCCTTTTTCCCCTCGCGGCCTATAAATACCTGCCTTGCTTCATTCCGAAACACACACGGTTTTTTTAACACACGTCTATTCTCTCTCTTCCGTCCCTTAACTTGCGTATCTCTCTCTCTCTCTCTCAAACACTCTAAATACATTCGTTCTTGAGGTTTTAAGCATCGATTCTGTTTCGATTCAACAAGCAATAACAAGGGTTTATTTCTGAGATTACTCGCCACTAAACATATCTTTCTCTTCTAATCTTAATTAAACTATTCGAGTTTCGATCTAATTAACAACATGTAGAAACTCACTATTTGATTGTTCCATGTAAATATGTGGGATTGTCATTAACGTTTTCAAATGTTTTCATGTTTTTCTTCCTTTTGTATTTCGATTTCATTATTATTATCAACTTGAAATACTAACGATTTCTTATCCTTGTATAGCGATTCAAGCAGGCGGAAGATCATTTCCTCGTTTTTTATTACGATACTAACATTTGTTTTTGTTTGTCTTGTATTATAGCGATTCAAGGCGGAAAGATTCACTTCTCGCTCGTTTTTTATTACGAACTAACTTTTGTTTTTTTGCAGATGTAGGGTGAAATTGGTTGTATATATATTTTGAAGTCATATACTTCGCTTGTCATGTTGTATCATTTGTATATGTTTTTGCTAAATAAAGACCGAAAATTTATGTGAATCACTTTAAATCAGTTATTAATATATGGACAACCGGTTCTTTTGGCACCGTTTTTAATTTGATTAATGCAAAGCTGGTCACATAGTTTCTAGTTAGGTAGTTCTTGTTATTAATAGAAACACACTTTCGTAGTAATTCTTTAGGTTAGTACGCTTCTAGGTGCTAAAATGTAAGTTATGTGCATTCAATAACCGTGTGATGAAATGGTAATTGCAATGAGACCGATAGAGGCCGCTACATGGGAGCGAATTGGGTTACAGGATCTGATTCGATCCATGTCCGAACCCGACGACTGGTTATTGGGATTGGACGTTGGGCCATGTTTTGGCCACCAACGTTTCGGGCATCCTGTGAAAACCTATATAGGCACAACGGTGGCGACTTCTCCTTACTCGACAACACTACCCCACGCACTCACGTGCTGGGTTCCGTGCTCAAAAGGCCCACGCCAAAGAAACCTCATATAGACCAAGCCAGCGGCCCGCTTACGTGAGGCGCGGCCCACGTCCTACATGGTCAGCATAATTATGTCCCCCAACAACCATTCAACAAGGGCATACGCTTTCGATGGGCAGACACATTCAAAAATAAATAGGATGCAGCAATCACTATAAAAAATAAATAATGCTTGGACAAACTGATTCGAAGGCTCTCAACTGCTCCTGGGCGGAAGACTTTCACTCGACAGGCTGAAACACGGTACGACAAATGCCTCACAGTAAAAAAGTGAGTTTAGAGAGAGAAAGAAGAGAGAAGGCAGAGAGAAAAAGTAATAAATGCTTTCCTCTCTCCTCAACCCTTATATAGGGGGTAAAATCTTTTTACCTGAGCTACAGGTCAGGGGACCTTGGTGACTTGAAGAACCGGTTCAAATTCAGTCATTAGTAGGGGTGAAACTAAATCGATTTAAAACCGAATACCAAACCAAATCGAACCGTATTAAAAATATGGTTCGGTTTTCTTAAAAATTTGGTGCGGTTTGGAGTCAAATTTTCTGTAAATTCGGTTTTCGGTTTGAGAGAGGAAAACCGAACTCCAAACCGCACACCAAATTATTAAAAGGGCTTGTTTTAATTTAGGCCCAATGGTCAATTTGCCCCATTAACTCTTTAAAACTTCACTTTGTTGTACAGTTGTTGTTCTATTTGAAACTTTGTTTCGACTTAATTTGAATTTGTTATTTGTTAATTCATTAGAAATTTTAGGCATTATTTAAACGTAATTAGTTATTGTAGCTAAATTGAATTAAAACACTCGAAACCAAACCAAACCAAACGTAATTTGTTATTGTAGCGTAATTGAATTAAAAATTCGGTTTGATTTGGATCGAAGGACTAAAAACCGAATTTTTTCGGTTTGGTTTGGTTTGGAGTGAAATACAATTTGGTTTGGATTTGGAGTGAAATTTTAAAAACCGAAATAAAATGGTTCGAATTTTGAGTTGGTCATAATCCAAATCGAAAACCCAACTTTCACACCTAGTCATTAGTAACAAGGTAAAAATTGTACAAATTTTCCCGCCTAAATAACGTTCCAAATTAAGTCAAAATTATTGTTTGACTTAATTTGAATGCAAAATGATGTGGCATCCTCATGGGCTGCCATGTGTCCTTTAAAAGAAGGACATGGCATCCTTATAATATGCCTTACTTGTTTCACTGAGGTGACGTGTCATATCCTTTGCTGCCACTTGGCTTCTTGTCAAGGTGGACACGTGTCCTATGTTTATTAAATCCAGGCAATTCTAATGGCCAATTATTATAGAATTGATTATGTAATTGGAAAGGTAAGAGCCTAAAAAGGTAACCCTAGAAACATGCAAATGGGCTCCTTTTAGGCCTACAGAAAGCCAGCCCACTGTTCATAGACCAGTGTTTTAGTGCCACGTGGCATCATCTGGTTGGGAGATGTTCCCTTTGGGAGTAGTATAAATACCATGAGTGCACTGCTCCAAACCAGACATTCATTATTCATCATTTACTTCACTTCAATCATTTCACTTATACATCAAATCACACTTATTGCATCCACCAAGAAAGGGAGATTCTTTTACTCTCATTCATTCCTTTTTTACCCCTCCTCTTATATTTACTGACTTAAGCATCGGAAGGAGTATAATCGTAAGATTATCTTCTTCGTTTCAGGTCCCAGAAGGGAACCCACCAGAGACGAATCCTCTTAGCGGACATCCCTCCTGTGGACGAATCCCCTATGGATGAATCCCCTTTGGCGGATCCACTGAGGTCGAACACCTGCACACCAGACAAAGACTGGAATTTCATTCGTTCGATTCTTATTCGTCCTGCAAGCTTCTCGGTGATTCAACAACCCAAAACGACGTGCTAGGGAGAGTCCTAATCACCCCCCTCTAATCACCAAGTTACATTCCACGTTACCTTTGTAGCAACACTTGTATTGTACTTTATTTATCAATAATGTATCTTGTATTAAGAATAATATATGGTGAATGTGTGTTTATTTAATAAATTACGACTACAAGAAAAAGTCAAAAATAGCGACTGCCTGCTTAGCGCACCACCTTTCCCTTTAATAAGCGGTTCGCTATTTAGGCTTAGCGACCGCCAGAGACCAATTTTTCTGGTGGTCGCTAAACCTTGGTCACAAAATTTTGAAAAATAGCGACTGAGAATATTGATGTGGTCGCTATTTTTGCGACTACTTTAGCGACTGACCGGTCTAGTCGCAATATTTAGCGACCACTGTTCAATTAGCGACTAACGGTATATCGCACTAGCGACCACTTTGTTCATTTAGGACTACCAGAAGTAGTCGCACATTAGTGACTACTTTTTTACTTTAGTGACTAATAGGTTAGTTGGAATTTTAGCGACTACTTTTTTGGAGATATTATAGTTGTCGCAATATTAGCGACTAACTTTAGATGGTAGCGACATAACATGCGCGGTCGCTATTTTGCCTAACTTTTCAGTGATAACGACTAGCTTGGCGGGTCGCATATTTTGCGGACTACACATACGATTATGAGACTAATATTGTGGTACTCTATTCTTAGCGAGTGAGATGTTACTAAAATGGAGGACTATTAAAAAAACTATTGAGACTAAGACTTTCAAATAGTATACGGAGTCACAATCATAATATTAAATCCTTACCGATCGATTATATAAACGAGAGAAAATTAATTGTTCCATATTCATGAAACAATGAGCTCACAAAGGTTTATTCATTGATATAATAATGGTAATGAACTAAGTTGAAGGCAACATTCACCATATGAGCTCTCTAGCTAATCAAACTCAAGTAGCTTCTCGTATTACAATGAGCTCTATCTCATTTATACAAAAAAGGGGATCTTCACCATTACATTGAACATATACATCCAAGATTTCAACAAAATAAACCATGAGTGTTTTTTTTGAAGTTTATTAGCACAAAAAATTTATACAAACCTTTGTACGTTTCTTGAACCATTCAAATTATGGGACACCACCACCATCGGTTGGATATTAGGATTGAAACTTCTTTCCTGAATATTTGTCTCGAAACACATCATTGCCACATTCTTCACCTTTTCATATATACGCTACAAGCTCTTCTTTTCTTTCTTCCTTTCACCTTTTTTCTCAGTCACCTTGTTTAGCTATGTTATAAGAAATATTGCTTTCTTCTTGCTATTTTCTGCTTCTCTATGATTTCTTACAATCACCAAGTTGAGCAAAGGGAGACGACGAGACAGCGATCATGAGATATGGATTCTTGGTCAATATGTGCACGAAGTACCATGCGCTTTGTAAAAACATGAGATGCGCTACCTAAGCCAAACTTACACCTTCTGCGCCAACAACACTTCCAAAAGACTTGCAACTGGGCTTTGTGACTCCTTGTCATACTCTGCTGTTTCTCTTGTATTCATCCAAATACACAAGTACCTCATTCATTTAAATAACATATAAAATTGTATAGAACAAATAAAACATACACGTTGTGAGTTTTAGGCCATTTTTCGGCGTTTTTTTGTTTCCTAAACATCTCAACAAATTCTACCTATTTTCGAGTTTTCACACATCATTCATGTCTACTACATTCATTTAAGGCTTTCTAGAATTGTTTGATTCATTATTTACAATAAAGTTAAATTTTGGAACCAAGTCTATTGAATTAGGCCATTTTTTGACATTGTTCCTAACATCTTTCATAAATTACCTATTTCGTGTTTTCAACACATCATTCATGTCTTATTTACATTCATTTAAGTTTCTAGAACTTTGTTTGAATTCATTATGCACACAAAGTCATTTGGGACCAAGTCTATTTTATTATGGCCATTTTTTAGGCATTATTTGTTACCTAAAATCTCACAAATCTACCGAGTTCGTGTTTTCACACATCATACGATGTCTTATTACATTCATTTAAGCTTTTAGAATGGTTTGAATTTCATTTATTCACAACAAAGTCATTTTGAGACCAAGTCTATGTTAATTAGGCCATTTTTGGCATTTTTGTTCCTAACATCTCAGAAATCTACTATTTTGTGTTTTTCACAAAATCATTCATGTCATTACTACATTCATTTAGCTTTTTCAACTTGTTGGTTTCATTTATATGCTCAACAAAGTCATTTTGGGACCAAGTTTATTGAATAGGGCCAATTTTAGGTCATTTTTCGACATTTTTGTTCCTAACATCTCACAAATCTATCTATTTTGTTGTTTTCACACATTATCATTGTCTTATTTACATTCATTTAAACTTTCTAGAACTTGTTTGAATTCTTTTATGCACAACAAAAGTCATTTTGGGACCAAGTCTATTGAATTAGGCCAAAATTTTTTTTTTGTTCCGAACATTCACAAAATCTACCTATTCGTGTTTTTCACACATCATACATGTCTTATTACATTCATTTAAGCTTTTTTAGACTTATTTGAATTCATTTATGCACAACAAAGTCATTTTTGAGATCAAGTCTATTGAATTAGGCCATTTTTGGCATTTTTGTTCCTACATCTCACAATCTACCTATTTCGTGTTTAAACAAATCATTCATGTCTTACAACATTCATTTAAGCTTTTCAATTTGTTTGATATTCATTTATGCTCAACAAGTCATTTTGGACCAAGTTTATTTAATTAAGCCATATTAGTTCATTTGCGGATTTTTGTTCCTAACATCTCACAAATCTATCTATTTTGTGTTTTCACACATTATTCATTCTTATTACATTCATTTAAAACTTTCTAGAACTGTTTGAATTCATTTATGCACAAACAGTCATTTTGGGACCAAGTCTATTGAATTAGGCCATTTTTGGCATTTTTGTTTCTTAACATCTCACAAATCTACCTATTTTTGTTTTTTCAACACATTCATTTTAAGTCTTACTACATTCATTTAAGCTTTCTAGAACTGTTTGAATTATTTATGCACAACAAAGTACTTTTTGGGACCAAGTCTATTGAATATAGGCATTTTTGCATTTTTGTTCATAACATCTCACAAATCTACCTATTTTCCGTTTACACATCATTCATGTGTTTACTACATTCATTTAAGCTTTTTCAACTTTGTTTGAATTCAGTTATGCACAACAAAGTCATTTTGGGACCCGTCTATTGAATTTAGGGGCCATTTTTGGCATTTTTGTCCCTAACAAGCTCACAAAATCTACTGATTTTCGTTGTTTTCACACATCATTCATGTCTTACTACATTCATTTAAGCTTTCTAGAACTTGTTTGAATTCATTTATGCACAACAAAGTCATTTTGGGGCCAAGTCTATTGAATTAGGCAATAGTATTACTAATAACAAACTTTAAATACTATTAATAACAAACTTTTTTTGATTAATTACTAACCATAGTCTTCTTCGATCTATCACCAATCATCATATTCTCTCCATCTGGAATTTGAAGCCCACGAGTTTTCTCATATACTTCTTCAGCAAGTGGTAGCACTCTATTTTTCTCAACTGACTATCACAATTAACCAAATCAATCAGATCATATCGTTGGTTGATATATGTATATCAATATGCGCAATTATGTAATTTTAACAAACTTGCATGTGCATATGAACATGTCTGATAGTGTAATTTTAACCAAATCAATCTTTATATTTCATTAATAACATATCCATAGACACGAACAAAATATTAAATTAGACATGCATCGACTAGCAACTCACCAAACGCTCGCCCACTTCAATAGTGGAAATACTCCCTTGGCGATGGCCGGGGTCAAAGGAAGTTTCATATTGGTTCGAGCAATGGTTTTTCTTGGCCTTAACAGAACGCTTAACAAACTCAGGATCCTCCCTCTTACGATTCAATTCCTGACGAATATTGTCTGTCATCCATGGTATTCGTTTACGGAGTGGTACTTTCGAAGCCTTGTTTACAAGATCCTTGAGACGATCTTTGGCCTTCTTTTCATAATCTTCCCTAACCATATCCTCATATTCAAGTTTCCATGTAAATTGAAGCTGAAAACAAACAATTTAAAGATTAGCATATCCCTTATCATATTCATGTTTTTGTTGTGAAATATCAATCAATTATCTAATAAATAATAAAGGAAAAAATGTGCATGGACTTTTCTATATCGACAATCAACACTTGATACAACTATAATCTAAAATAAATGAAAAAAAATCATTCACCTTAAAATGTGAGAACCACCGATCTCTTACAGTTAGTGGCACCTCCGTCCAATTCATGTAAGGGTGATTGTAATGGGCCTTAAAAGATTCTGTAACACCAGAAACAACAGTAGGTTTACTAAACCTGAGAAAACAAAATGACAAAAAAACAAATTAATATTAGGAAATAACTAATTATATGCAAACAAGTTAGAAAAGAAAAAGAATTTGATATACCAGAAACATTAGAATCAACTCATTCTTAGTTGCATTTAGAAGTATCAACTGAAAACTCTCGTCCACAACTTGGTGCGTTATTCTTCTGGCCATTGCTTCTAAATAATCTTTGCACTGTTGTGCTGCTTGCGTTGCCGCTTCATGCTTTGCGGCTGCTTGCTTTGCCGCTTCTTGCTTGCCACTGCTTGTTTGTCGCTGCTTGTTTTGCCGCTTCTTGCTTTCGAGCGGCTTCGCTTGCTTTGCCGCTCATGTTTGAAGCGCGTACTGCACTACTTGGATGCTAAGGCTGTGGTTGTTGCACACTGCTTGGCTACTAACTGTGTTGTGACCACCATCCTTTGTTGTTTGTGCCTTTTCACATTAGTAGGTGTTGCGTAAGAGTTGTTACAGACACTCCTGGTGCTTGGTGAACCTTGATGCGTAGACTCTCAACCGAGTTGAGCGGTGTGGATAAATGAGCCCCTGGATTACATCACCAACATCCATCACCTTGCCCCCTTGATGCACTAATTTTCTTTACCAGTGTCTCAAAACCGTTTCATTCCTGTCAATAGTAAAATAAATATTAGAAGCAGAATCTTTTTGGTAATAAAATAAAATATAAGAAGAAAAGGACACTCATATAAATATTGAGCAACATGATGCTTGCCAATAAATAAACAATAAGACAAAAAGGAAATTCATAATAAATTTTAAATATAAAAGGGACAAAGAAGATAGGACATATAAAGGAAATTCATATAAATTATAAAATGAAATAGGACAAAAATAGAACATAAAATACATTCATGAGATCAAAATACGAACAATAAAAGACATTTAATTAGAAAAAAAGACATAAAAAGATATTAATAATAAAATAGGAATTCACTATCAATAATCACATAATTAAATTAAAGATAATATATACCACCGTAGTCACACTTGAACAAAATTAACTACTTCCTAAGACATCTAACAAATATCAACACAAAAATACATTAATTACATTTATATATAACTATATGTCGTCATTTGTCGTCTATCAATGTCATCGTGTCGCATCATCCTCCTCCTCCTCTGTATATTCTAATCTTTTCCTTCGGCTCAAATATCCTCTCACTCCCCTTCTTCATCCTCCTTATTTCTCATGGTTCTCATATTCTACTCCCTCTATATCAGTCATATCATCTTCAATGCAGTCTCATTCATCTTCTCCTATCAAGGACATGTTGGAGCTTCTACTAATGTTTCTTGGTAAAAGGATTCATTCGGATGGCAGCATCAATATCAAATCTGGCTTTTTTCTTAAAGACAGCCCACCATTGGCTTTTGTCTTTCTTTAGGCTAGGATTAAGATGTAAAATATACTTGGTGTATTGTTGCGCAGCACAAAAGGATCATATATGGGATTATTTTTTAAATGATTAATATCAACTAGTTTGTAGTGTTTATGGACATTTCACACATTTATTGATCCATCCATTTACACTTAAACAACCACTGTTTTATAAATCATTTTGAACACCCAAGTCACCAACTCAACAACCTCTTCTAAAATCTTAAAATACACAACACCCTCGGTCACTATTTGGAACACCAACTCGCATAATTCATAGTCGGCTTTGGTGATTTCCCATAGTATAAGTTGCGGAAACCTAAATCCATTCACATAAAAGTGTGCTCCATGTCTTCATTTTTAGATGGATCATGGCAGAGTGCTACGAAACACTTCATTGGTCTCATTAGACTTCAAAACCTATTAGAGAGTAATAATAATATCAGGTAACAACTCAAACTACAAGGCTATTCACATGTTTAGCTAGCTAGAGAAGGTGTAAATCTTACGTGATCCTCCAACCATTTTGGAAATAAATTCACAAAGTTGGTCCAAAAAACTTCTTGGTCAATAACATGATGTGTTTGCATCATAAACTCCTCAAACATCCTAAAAACAATAGTTGTTAAACTAATGGGTAGATAAATACCTATAAATCCATACAATATAAAAAGGGAGTAACCCTTTACTGTTCAAATACAATATAAAAAGGGAGTAACCCTTTACTGTTCAAATGAACAGTATGAATAGTAAAGGGTGTCCCACCAAATGCCACGTCAGCTTACCCTTCTAATAACCCACACCCAACAGCCCAATCCAATTTCCCATCAGGTTTACTACCCCCCGAAGCCCACCCCAAAACCCCACAAGTTTGCTACCCCCGAAGCCCACCCCAAAAGCCCACAAGTCGAAAACTATTCATCATTATCTCAGTAGCTCCTTTTCTCTTACTCCCAAAACCCTAATTGTTTGCTCTCACCCGCATTTCTCCTATTCAGACAACATCACATTTTCCTTCTCTATCCTTCAATCTTCTTGACATTCCTTCTCACACCTTCAATGTTCTTGCTACCCTTGCATCTTTTTCTTGCATTTTGATGAGTATTCGGCATCTCCATGTTCGGTTTTTGATGTTGGAGCTTCGTTTTTTAGGTGGGCTTTCATCTATGTTCGGTTGAGCTACGTTGGTTTGATCGGTTTTGGTACGTGCATTTATCTGTTTGATTTTATTTTCTAGGTTTTTATTGTTGAATCGATTGTTTTTTGGTTGGGTTTTCTTGAATTGCTTTTTGCTTGATTTTACTCAGATTTAGGGTTTATGAAGTGGAAGTTCATCGACACCCTTTTATTAATTTTGCATTATTGTCTTGAAATTTGAGTCTTTCTTCTTTTATGGATTTTTCTTATTTAGGGTGTTATTAGAATCAGTTAGTATAGATTCCAGTTTTGATTAGTGACGAACTCTAATCAGCCCATATTTGGCTGATTTAATCTCGCCCTATAACTCTTGTTTGATTCATTTATGTTGTACTTGTACTTTGTTCTGATCCAGTTTTAAAGTAATTCAAGTTGGTTGTGTTAAATTACGTGCAAATGTAGTGTATTGTACTTGATTTTGGGTATGTTAATGTCGAGCTATCTTTTTTCAGCTATTTAAACTCGTGACAAACACTGCTTCTTCAATTCATTCATCTAAATTTTCACTTCTTTTATGGTAAAATTTCGATTCTTTTTATTTTTTTGTTGAATCAACGTTTATTCTTTTGGTTTTTGAGCTGAATTTTGGAGTTTTTTTGTGTTGATTTTTGCAGAGAAAATGGAGTTCGAAATGGAATCTGTTTACAAAATTGATCATAATTCTAAGCTTCCTAAATTAGTATTTTGAAAAAGTAGATTTTAAATTCCCAGTAGAAGAAAAGAGAGAAAAGGATTGAATGGTAGTGGAGTTTTCATGCTGTGATTCACAGTTCTTTATAAGAATTGCGATATGCATCCTACTCGTATTGTTTGCTGGGCTGATAGTTGGACTCATCATCGGCCTTATGTCCCTCAGTCTTGTAGAGCTTGAAGTTCTAGCTAGGTCTGGAACTCCCAATTACCGTAAAAATGTTGTTACTTTCTTCCCTTGTTTCTTTGCTTAATATTCAATGTTGTTGATCATAACTGCTAGAGCCTAATAAAATTTGCACGCTTATTAAAAACCGACAAAGAAGAAATGTCAGCATATGTTACAAGGAATCAATGAAAAGGGTTTCATGTACAGGATTTCGAGTTCCCTTTATTTAGGACTTTCACAATTAGAATCTTGTGTTAAAATGCTCCAAAACTATAGTTTGGCTCTAATCAATCTTATACTGCGACAGATAATCCCGCAAGCTGTTTGCTCGAGATATGGCTTGGAAATTGGTGCTATTGTTATGTTGCCCCACTTGTGTGCGTGCTTTTCTAGATTTGTTTCCCAACTGCATATTCCAGACGCAAGGTGACTTAGCTTTTCCAATGCTATTTCTTTCCCTCAATTAGCTGAATTTTTTCAGAACTGCACTAACCCATTACCTCTTCTCTCATTCATAAGTTATTAGACCTTTTTCTTGGTAAAAGACACAAAGCACTATTTCGGCGAGCTGAATGATTTCCCATCTCAATCGTATTATAAAACTCCACTGCCATTTAATCCCCCTGGAGATAAGAAGGTAATGTTGGCATCTGTTTTTTCATCATTAAATGCAATGCTATCTCATCATCGCATTAACTTCATCTCATATGAGTACTACTTATTATTGACAATGTATTAGATGATCCACTTATTACTGAATAAAATCTGATGTTGTACTTTGTAATAAGTCACTATTATTCTGTGCAAAACTAGATTTTTATACTAATTTATAAGTGATGATTGCTGATTTGCTGATACAATGATTTAGATCATACTTTGTTGGTTTTGCTCGGACGTTGATTTGATATCTATAGATTTGATGAACAACATTGTTGCCAATGATCAAAAGTAGTAATGTTGTTGAAAACTTTCCGTAGTAGTGCTATTTTCAAGCTGCTAATTTTTCAGAGGAAATCATTTCTTACAAGGAGGAGAAAGTGAATTACTAAAAAAAATTAAAATATTCCCTCAAAATTTGAGCGAAGAAAATAATGGTTATAGCTGCTAATTTTTCAGAGGAAATCATTTCTTACAAGGAGGAGAAAGTGAATTACTAAAAAAATTAAAAATAGTCCCTCGGAATTTAGCGAGAAAATAATGGTTATTCAAAACTACTTTTGAGCTGAAGAATATGATTAGATGCTTTTGTATTTGAATAAATCTTGAATTCTATATGCCACCTTTTGCTTGTTGTTTTAACCCTTTTTTTGTCTTTGCTACTATTTTCAATGAGAAAGTAAAGAAAATTTAATTCGTGGCAAAGTCTATATAATAAGCATTGTTCCTTTCTTCTGATCTATTTCAATAATATGAGTAGTTTTGATGTCCTTTTCTCATATTTTAGTTATAACGAAGAATTCTTTTGAATAAACAAGAATTACAAAACAAGGTTTTATTTCCACTCATGGGACTTTTTTTTCACCACAATTATACAATAAAACACTAACTTTTAGAATATTATCACATCATGGTGTTATTGTAGACTTGTATACTAGCACTATAAGCACGTGATGTGTGCGTTCAATTAAAAATTTATATTAAATTCACGTAATCGGTTACAGTTTCAAATTAACATGACGGTGAGTTATTATGATTTTCAAATTTTCGATGTAATTTTTCTTTTCAATTGAATCTCTCGACAAAGAGATTAAATGATTAATTACTTTGCACAAACAAATAGTAACATTAAATACATAATAATTTAATAAATATCAATTCAATATGATTTTCAAAATACTCCGTAATTTGCAATGATTAACTGATTCATGTGAATTTTTTAGTCATGTAATTAATGTATTATATTTGAATTTTTCATACTAATTAATTAACTTTTTCAAAATAATTTGCAATGTTTAAGTTATTTCAATGGTATAATTAGTCAATGTAATTAATGTGTTTTTATTTTAATTTTTTACACTAATTAATTAAACATTCTTTTTTTATTCATGGGAAAAAATTACTCCGTAGTTAATATACCTTTTTTTTTATGTTGCTTAGTATGGAATGTACAAAAAAAAAGAATTATATTTTTTTAATTAAGGGAAATTAAGTCTTTTGCATCATTAAGGGTGTTTACGTCTTTTAATAGGGGGGACACCATTGCTCCCCCCTTGGCTTATCCTTATTCTTACTACAATATAAAAGTTTGTAAGGTTTTTACTATTCACAAAATGAATAGTGAGGGAGAAATGAATAGATGTTATTGTTGTTGATGTTAAGTTTAGGTATTGGGGTTTATTGTTATTGTTGTTGAAGTTATTGATGGGGCTAATTAGGAATGTGAATTAGTTATAGTTCATGAAAGATATTATTTTTTCCCTAATTTTTTGAAGAAAGATTCAATTTTTAGACTTTCTTGTGCTGAATTGTTGCGGTGGTCTTTGGCTTAGTTTGGATTTTGAAGTGTTAAATTTCTACTTAGTTTCCTACATTCCTTTTGATGAGGGTATGAAAATGGCTCAAACATGCGGAGTATTAATTATCCACTGATTAACAATTGAATCAACAAAGGTTGTCTTGTTAATATATAACGGAGGTTGAAGTGTTCGGAAAACTGATAGTTGCACTTGCACCTAACCTTACTCTTTCCATTAGACTTAAAATGCTATGATCGACTGTATAAATTTGTGACTACTATGATCAACTATACAAACCCCTTCTCAGTTGTCATTCAAGTGGAACTAGGATCACTGGCTAAGCTTGAAGTTTTGGATTTGAGTAGAAATAGTTTGACTGGAGCATTTCCAGCAGAAATTGCTAAGATAGTGTCACTGAAACGATTGTGACAAAAAACAAAGTATTTACAACTTAAAATAACAGAATAACAAATTGTGTATTTCGAACTTTTGATGCTACTTTTATACTTTAGTTTTAGCCTTTTCTTTTGGGTATTATCTGTACTTCGGTTATGTATGAACTATAATTAGAATGCTTTAGTGGTTATAAACTATGATTATTGAGTGAAGATAATGGGTATAACGGAATTTGGGAAAGCAAGATTATGCACATAATGCGATGTACTCTGTACTTGTATTTTGGTTTGATTATGAGCAATCAAGTTTTAGGCTTTTGCTGTTAATTTGTTTGGGGTACTGCCATGATTACCAGGTTGCAGCATTACCTATGGAWGTCAGGYTGAGATTGAGTGCATTGRTYTCTTGTAGATATGATCTTAGTRTATTGTGTTCCTTGACACGGTGTAGATCAATAAAGCTGTCATGGCTGAGGAGCTTTTCGGTTGAGCATGTGATCGTGTTTCTTTTATTTTTCTTATATCTYATGCTCAATGTGCACAAATCAATGCTCCTCACTTATTGTATGACGCTGTAGGCATTAGACACTGTGAAGACTGTGAAGGAGATGATAGGTTAAGGTGTTTAGTATTGGGTTCCATCTTAATTTTGCAGTATGAGTTTCAATTTTAATCACAAGAATATGCATGCAGTTAAGGTCCATATGAATAGTATGTTTGTGCAGGTGTCTAGAAAGAAAAGATTTCCTGTAGAACAAGATTCGGTTTGCCATCCAGTTTCGCAATGGCATATTGGTGTTGTGTTTTGTTTATAAAGTAGTTCTTAAAGAATAAAATATCCACGAGCTTGACTATTCTGAACTGTCTCAAATTGGA
The DNA here is from genome assembly GCA_008642245.1 of Bassia scoparia. NCBI lineage: Eukaryota > Viridiplantae > Streptophyta > Magnoliopsida > Caryophyllales > Amaranthaceae > Bassia > Bassia scoparia. Next base: position 30,737 of record SNQN01000492.1, read on the forward strand.
TCAAACTGGACCTAATAACATTTAATTCGACTTGGGAGGCTGCAATTGTGAGTCTGAATAAGGCCCTCACTTATCAAGAACTATATTATATTTAACAGGCGATAGTATCAGAACTAATGGTCTAATGCCCCTCTTATAACTAGATTCTAGAACTCTCGACAATTCAATGTAAGAAAAGAGAGAATAAGAAAAAGATATTGTAAGGAAGCAGTAGGATTACAACCTGGCAAGTATATGTTTGGAGTGGTGGACACGAGATACTTGTTGTGTGAAAGTTGTTTACTTGAACTCTACTAGCATTACATCAAATGCATGACGACGAGAATACTAGCATAGCCACATTTCATAGATATGAAGATATGTGCATGCCAAAATGGGTTGATACATTGGTTTTTCACTTTTTCAGGTGTAGTGGTGTACTGTTCATATATAGGAAATGTTATGCTTAACCCTATTCTGCTATACTTCTGTTTCTTGAATTTTCTTGTTATGCTATTGCATGTCTGCATGATATCACAACACCATTTAATTATGCCTTTGCTTCAGCCGTCATGACATAGCTTTTATCTTGCATGGAAACCTTATTTTTTGTTTTTGTTTAGTTTTATGACTAATAAGGTGGTGAGTTGTGCTAATAGTAACACAAGCTCGAGTGAAGATGCATATCTTGCACAGTTAAGCTTCAAAGTTGGCCAATGTCAGTTTCTCCAAGTTTGAGTAAGTGATTTAACTCTTAGAATTTTCAGTATTTTCAATTTTCTATGATATTTAGAGTTAGAATTTGGTAATATAATAATAGGTATTTAATTGTTACATTTTGTGCTGAGATGCCATGTTAGTTATTTGGGAAGGGCAGTAATATCTATTTGAATAAGTTTATCTCTTTGGGTTTGCCTTGCAATTCTAAGTTCTGATTTTCAGTGAAGCTGAATCTATTGATGAGAAAGCTAATGTTAATGTTCCATTTCCTGAGGTACTTCAGCGAAATCTTTTGTTTGGTTACCTGAGTTCTGTTCATGGATCGGAATTGTAGGGAAGCTATTTTGGTTAGTGTATTTTTTTAAATGAAAATTGTACATGGTTTCAAGTACTTGATAATTTATACTTTAGTTTTGCATTGTTGTTTCCTATTGCCTTTTTGGTTTCAGATTGGAAGAGAAATCATTGTGGTGTTAACTTAGGGAGGAAATAGAAAATGAAAATGGCGATTGAAGGAGAGATTAAGGTTGGCATTCAAAACAAGTTGATAGAGACGACAACAACGTTTGCATGTTATAACTTAAACTCAAATGTTGCTTAGTTTGTGAAATTAGTTTGTGAAATGTGGGGTTCCTAAGCTTGATTTTGTGGATTTATTGTTTCATTTTGTTTTTTTATGTTTTTGATGGATTATTTGGGGAGATAGCATATTCGTTTTCCTTGTGAGAATTTTTTGTACTTTGTACAATGGATTATGATTTGCAACCCCGCAATTTAGGCTTACCTTCTTGTACAGTTACAAAACTTGAATAAAGTCAGAACAAACCTCCTCTCATCATCTGTTTTGTGTACAGGAATACATGAGATTAGATGCCCTGTCACCGACAAATGATGAAGAGGAAGTATGTGTTCTTTGGTAAACAAATGTTTGTTTTTTGGACCTTTTTTTCCAAATGGTTGATGAAGAGGTAGTATTTGTTTTATAATGAGTGGGGCTATTTTGATTTTTGATTGAGATTTTATGGTGCTATTGTTGTTAGTTGATTGTTAGAGGATCCTTGCATTTTAGCTAAAATGAAGCAATCCAAGGGTACGTAAGCTCATGCTGATTTCATGGTTTTAAGTTTTTTATTGTTGATTTTGGATTTTTGGTTTTATAGGGTTGCTTGGTCTTTGATGTGCTCTTTGGTTCATGTAGCACTTAATCCTTTGTTCCCTTACTTAGTATTTTATCAAAGCTTTATTGGTGTTATGGGAGACCAACGGTGAATTGGTTGGAACTTGAAAGTAAACATGATATGTATAAACTAGAAAGTGTTTATTGTTAATCAATTCTATTTATTGTTAACCAATCGTGTTTATCTTCTAATTGTTGAATTGTGCTTTTGATGTAGGTATCATGATTGGCAGTAGAAGTGGCGTGGAGGGCCAGAGAGTCCTGGGATCGCCTTGAGTAATTGGCAACTTCTCTTTCTAGACAACTAACATCTCTAAGTTCAGGTTAAAAATGGATCTTTATACTCCGGAATTTGCCATAGTGATAGAGGTAGGATGTGGAGATCAGAATATAGAAGAATTCGGAAGCTGAAATGAGCAGAAATTATCAGATAATATTCAAGCATAAAGTTCAGACTTAAAATCGAGCATAAATTTGGACAATATTGGGACAAGTTTGTTGTTTTTTCGGTAGTTTTCTTGTAGTTTGATTTTTGTGTTGATTCAAATTTTGATTCTTTCCCTTCTGTTGCTACGTTTTAGTTGAAGGTTTTGGATGGAAATCTACTACCTATATTTCTTTTCAAGTGTTTATAGGTAAAATCTTTTATTTTTAAAGGATTTTTTATGAAAAAGGAGTGAATTATATAGATCGAAGGTTTTGGCTATAGATTTTTTCTTTAAACTCAAGTTTCGAGTAATAGATGTCGTTAGATTACTTATTTCACATTGCACTTTTATGTTTAACTTATGTCAATCACATTTTTTGTATTGACAGTCAATGTGGCAGTTGTTCTTGAATTGGACCATCATTACAACAAACGGTCTATGGTAAGCATCTTCTTTGAGCCTCCTATTACTTATGTACTTGTATATTTGTACCCTTACAGTGGTATCTACCCTTGTTGAGTGGTGTGTGAAATATCTATATTGATCTTGGTAAACCATACGGACGATCAATTTGTTAAAATTTGTATATTACATTCAAAGCTGTCAGAGTCCATTAAAGTTTTGTTCTTTTCCGGTTTTTTAATCATTTGTCAATTAGAACCTTTTTTGTTAAATTAAATTTACTTGCATAATAGATATTTTCTTGGCTCTTAATTCAATTAAGACCGTCATAAGAATTGCTCTCTAGAAGGAAATGTGATATTCTCAGAAGTTATTCATAACATATATTATATGATTGGCATTATATTTGTTATTATTATTTCCTTGTATCCTTTAGAACATATCTTTGCTAATGGCTACCTCACATAAATTTAGATGGTATGTTTTGGTGATTGAGATAGTGTGCACTGTCATTTTTAGTTTTTCCTTAGGTTATACGATTTTAGGACACAGTCATCTCTTCAACTTATGTTAGTCATAATTTGAATCTTATAGGTTATAGTTTACTGATATGTTATGTATTTATTTAGCAGGAAAAGACGACTATTATGTGCCTTATGGATCAATAGGCAAGCATTCTGATGTAGAGGATGTGGACCATGGTCATGGAGAGGCTGAAGAAAATCATGGTTATTATGAAGGGTCTGGGAGGATCGATCATGGCCATGAAGGCAGTGAAGACGTTACAATCTTTCGTTCTTTTTAAAACCTATTTAGTTTTTTTTTTTGTGTTGTACATATTTTACAATACCTTAGTTGATTTATTTGCCTCACCATATCGAACCCTCCAATTACTATGTAACATGGTATTACACATAATAGATTATTTCTAATTGTTTACTTGCGTTTAACATACCGTCCGGGGCACCGCGCGCATCGCGCGCGGTGCAACGGCTAGTGTAAAGAAATAATAATAACTAATGTAAAATACTACAATACCTCTCATATTCGTCTAATACATCAGAATTTGCAAGCACATACATGTGCGCATACTCGAATTCTTTATCATTTAAGAATCTTTCTTCACCATTGGTCGGGGCATGGCCATCATGTAAACTGAATATAGGAGGTAGAGTTGGATCTAATTCATCATTACCYCCAACTTCTACATTTCGGCCAAAATCTCTAGCTTTTGTATCAATGTGAGGTTGAAAATAATTGGTACAAAAGTTAGAAATCTCCTCTGCCAAGTAAGCATTACATATTGACCCTTCAACCCTTGCTTTGTTACCAATCTTTCTTTTTAGGTGATTAAGAAACCTTTTAAGACAAGAAAATATCTATTAGAAATTGAACTAGTAAGTCAATATATTTCTTGACAAAAATCAAGAATAGGATATTGATTATACCTTTCAAATGGATACATCCACCGATATTGAATAGGGCCACCGACTTTTGCTCATAAGGCAAGTGCCCGGAAGATGTTCCATAGAGTTGAAGAAAGCAGGGGGGAAAATCCTCTCTAAAGTTGATAAATCTCAGGGAATATGCTTTTAAAGAACGTTCTGTCCTTAATGTTCAATGGTGTAAGAGCATAAATCACGAAAAAATTCGGCTAATCTTCAGCTATTGCATCAGCACCGTCAGACGGTAGCAGCTCCTCTAAAGGGCAACGGAAGCAACCTCTCCACTAGAACACGTACAATCAAGACTACTGTTTCATCCATAAAAGCTTGCATGATTTTAAATCCACACTCATCTTTTCTAAAATTAGACGCAATACCCTCATAGTGAAGACTTAATGCTCCTTACCCATATCCCACACAAAAACACTTTACATCCTTGTTGGTTTTCAAAGGTGTAAGAAGTGCTATTAGGATGTTCTATTTGTTATGCACCTAACCTTCACTTGATTCAAAGCCCTAAGCTTGTAGTGCACTTCAGTCTTTGTGATGCACTAAGTTGGTATCCGCTGATTTACCTTCACCATTTCATGATTGTATGAATCAATTGATCAAAAAAATTCTTCTCAATGGTGCATGGACGTCTAATTATGGAGAATCAACAAATCTTTCCAAATAAGGAAGTTCCCAAAATATGCTTTGTCTATTAAAACCAGTGTTATCTTTCTTTTTTCCTTTCAAGGGGAATGATGAATCAGTGGCCTTTGGATACTCTTTCACTCGCTCCCAAAGTTGGTGCCCAGCTAGTATCGGGGGACATGGTCGAGTTTCAACCTTGTTCTTAACAAAATCTTTGCGATTTTTTCTGAAAAGATGATTTTGGTCAAGAAACTGACGGTGACAATAAAACCATGACACCTTGCCCCATTGTCAAGCCAAAAAGCTTTGCTATTATCCATACAATATGGACAAACTGATTTCCCTGAGGAAACCCTKCCGGACAACATTCCATATGCTGGAAAGTCACTTATAGTCCATAAAAGAGCAGCTTTCATGTTGAAATTTTGTTTCTTAGACACATCATATGTCAATACACCCACTTCCCATAAGAATTTCAACTCTTCAATTAATGGTTGCAAATAAACATCTAAGTTTCCTTTTGGATTCTTTGGACCTGGAATAAGCAAGGTTAGGAACATAAATGGTTTTTTCATACATAACGATGGAAGCAAGTTATATGGGGTCATGATAACTGGCCAACAAGAGTATTTCCCACCGTATTGACCATGTGGTGCAAAACCATTTGTACAAAGTCCTAATCGTACATTACGAGAGTCAACAACAAATTCTGGATATGTCGTATCCAAATGTTTCCAAGCATCACTATCACTTGGATGAGATAGTTTGCTAGGCTCTCTTYGATTMTTTGAATGCCACTGCATCTCATCTGCKAGGTTTGAAGTTGCATAAAGTCTTTGAAGCCTTGGAGTGATCGGAAAATAAGTCAAGACTTTAATAGGAACACGATTGCCTCTTGTAGTCATTTTATAGCGTTCTCCTCCACATCTCATGCACTTTTCAAGATGTGCATTGTCTTTCCTAAACAACATGCAACCATTAGGACATGCGTGTATCTTTTCATGAGGAAGTTSAAGGCCATGGACAACCTTATTTGTCTCATAGAATGTCTTCTTCATTAAATTATTGCTGGGAATTGCTTCACTAATGAGAGCAGAAAAACTATCAACGCATCTATGAGGCAAATTYTACTCGCATTTCAAATTTGTGATCCTGGAAGCCATCTCCAACACCGACAACCGACTCCACTCATACAAAGGCTCTGTTGAAGCCTTTAACATGTCAAAAAACTTCTTTGACTCGGGATTTGGCTCTTCTTGGGCATTACTAAGVTGTTCATGAGATACATTACCTTCTCTTGGACCTAATGCATCAATAACCATGTCCATGTATGGATTCATTGTTGCATTAGTTGATTCCAAGTTAGAAAAATCCTCTCCATGACATACCCATTCATAATAGTCATTAACAAATCCCTTTCGATATAGGTGTTGTTTGACATTCTCAACGTCCAGATATTTTATATTTTTGCACTTAGTACAAGGACATCTAATCTCTAAAGAGTCACTGAAATTCGTGTGTTCTTTAGCAAATTCAATAACTTACTCCATCAACAAACTCCTTCCTTAGTTTTCGACCTTCACATCTCTCATACATCCACTTTCGGTGAGATTCAGCCATAAAACTTACTTCTACAAATATGTAAGGATAATTAATAAACAACCAAAGACACAATGTTTAGACATGAAATAACTATATATATATGGTGACATCATTTTCTAAGTTTTTTTTAGATTTTTTTTTATTTCAGAGCACTTTAATTATTTATTTTTACTAAATGTTACTCATTAA
>SNQN01000492.1:38630-70670 GCA_008642245.1 Bassia scoparia
AATTAATTCAAATGGTACCATTAAATTAATGTGCTAATTTATCTCATAAACTTAGTTAGTGTTTGCTAATTAATCGTTAACCAGGGTTAGGGGGTAAAATGACTTTTTGGTATGTTGACCCATTTTAAAACTATAAACCCAATTAATTACCCCACCTACCCTCATTCTTATTGTCTTCCCAACTTCCTCTTTTTTCCCTTTGAATATTCTTACCATTTGACTTCCTGTCCACCAATTCTTTTCATTGCTATAGTTTATGCGTGGGGTTTTTCAAGTCTCCTTTCTACAAGATTCATCTTCTTCGTRAGACACATGCAATCTTTTTATGATAGATTCAGTATAAATACAGGTTACTGTATTTTCTGCTATTAGATAAATTTAGGTTTTGGATGTTTTATACCTTACTTTATGTACTGCTTTTGGTTAAATTCAGGTTTCATGTATATAGTGGCCTGTATTCACCAGAAATTTCTAGTGACATGTTCTTATTAAGTCACAACACTCACAGGCAAACAACTACCTCAACATCCTCAGAATGTAGCAATAACATGTTTTGATTGGAAATAAATGGCTGTTTRTYAAATCTGTGGTTCAATCCTGGCAGTTTTGAATGGAAACAATAACATGTTTTTTGGGTTTAACTCATATTGGAAGACACTTGTAATTCATGCTGCATAAACTGAAAGCACAATTGTAATGGTGATTAATGTCCAGCTTTGTATCTATAAATTGTAGTTGATGTTGCATAAATTCAGAACTTAACTTGAAAAAAATATGAAACCAAAAATAGATGGAAAACTTATTTCATTGCATAATTGTGAAAAATACAAGATGCAGGGTAACAGTTGAAGCGACACAATCAGCCTACTCATTACAATCAATTGATTAAAACTACCACATTACAATCATTTCAAGTTTGCAATTAGAGCAAAAAGAGAAAAATTGAGCAAGTTGCTAATGGAGGATAAGTTTGAACGACTGAATGGTGACGGTGGAACTTGGGATTTTGATTAAACAGGGAYAATGAATGATGATATTATTAGKAAACTACAAATCAAACTAATATAGTCTAATTAATTAATATTATATAGAATAACATACAAATTAATATAGTCTAATACACATTATTAGCAAACTACAAATCAATATAGTCGAATACACATTATTAGCAAACTACAAATCAAACTACTTCAATTTTATTGCGTTCAATTCATTTTCCCAATAAAATAACAAAATTAGGGGTACTTACTTGAGGTAGCAACGATGGGCAGCAACGAGCCAACGACGGCGACGGCCACCTGCAGCAATGACGACGATGGGCAACAACGACGACAATGGGCAACTGCAGCGACGCGATCAACCTTCAATAGTAGCAACGAAACCAACAACAGTAGCAACAAAACCGACGGCAGCAGCAGCACTGAACGGTGGCAGTAGCAGCGTCAGCGGCAGTAGCAGCATCGGTCGCAGCAGCATCACTGAACGGCGCAACTTAGATCGGGTGGGAGTGAGAAGTAGCTTAGGGTTTTGGACTTTTGGTATTTGGTGAGTTGAAGAGGAAGATATCGTGTAATGGGGTAAATGAAAAGGCAAGAGAGTGTATGTTTTCCAACTTCGCCAAAGCAATTACCGAGTAACATTATTTTTTTTTGTTAAAAATACATTGCGCTACCCATGTGGTCGCTAAAGTCAGTCGCTTCCTTTAAATTTGTGCACACAAAAATTTGAGCTTAGCGACTAACATTTAGTTGCAATTTTTTCTTGTAGTCGCAATATAGCGACTACTTAGCGACTAACTTATTTTTAGTCGCAAAATAGAGACTACTAGTCTCCTTCAGTCGCTAAATTGGATTTAGCGACTACTTTTGAGGTCAGTCGCTAAATTCAGTCGCTAACTGAGTTTTTTTTTTTGTAGTGTTAATTCCCTCTTTATTTATTTATGAAGATATGAATTATGAAGATGGCTGCAAAGATCAATGTGTTCTCGACAATGTGGAACAACACAAGCTATTTTAAAAAAATAAAGAGTATTTTTTCAGAATAAAGAATGTTGAAAGCAAATGTTAACCAATATTTAGAGCACCCAAATTAATTGAAGGATCTGGAAATCTTGTGTCATTATTTCAAATGGAACAAAGTTGGTAATCAAAACGCATTAATTCAAGTAATATCAAGAAGCCTCATAAGCTTTAAGGATGTAGTCAAAAATGGTTACCATTTAGAACAATAATAAATCAAAAGGAATATATGTCTCACTCCAGAAAAGCATGACAAGAAACAAATACTGAACAATGCCATCATATTCTAGTAGATATGTATTGTGAGAAAATACATCCAATTGAAATAATATGTCATCTACATCTACCCAGCTGAAGTCAGATGAACAAAGGTATATATTTATGGCTATTTTATTGAGATTTTTTTTAAGAATTTTAAATTTTTTTTTTTTTTTATAATTTTTTTTTTTTTTTTATTTTTATTTTTTTTTTTTGTTTTTTTTTTCCGACTTGGCCATCCTGACACTGGAATGATGCATAGGATAATTGAAAATTCAAATGGACATACAATCTAATATATCTAGGGCTGAGCCCGGTCCAAGACCGGACCGGACGGAAACCGAAAGGACCGAAAGACCGGAATCCAATAAAAAATTTGGACCTGGACGCGGACCTGAATCGATTCCGGTCGGATTGAAAATTCAGGTCCGGTCAGGTTTAGACAGGATGGACCTGTTTTATTTTATTTTTTCATTATTATTATTATTATTATATTTATTATTTTGCAAAGGAAAATTCAACTAAAACAACCATAAATAATTCAAAGTAAAATAAAATACAAATGGGTATATCAATTTCAGAAATGAGGAATCAGAAGCACAAAAAAAATCAGAAATTAGAACATAATTAATTAAATTAATTGAAAAAAAAACAGGTTTGTAGATTTAGAGCTTCGTGCTTGTACAGTTGTGCGGCTAGCTGGCTGGGTGTCTTCTACGGAGGAGGAAGGAGAGGTGGTCGGGCTGCTGGTGGCTTGGTGGCTCAAGTGTGCTGTTGTCGTTGTTGTTCTATTGCTGCTCCCACTGCTTACGATTGGTCGGCGGTGGTGCTCTACAGCGCATGAGTGAAGAGGAGGAGCGGCTTGACGGTGAGGCTATGGTGGAGGATCGACGGATGGAATTGGTAGAGCGATATAGTAAGATTTTTTTGGAGATTTTGCTTGTTGTTGAGAGAATGAGTGCCTTGAGTGGGAGACAAATAAAGCCAGAAAGGTTGAAATGAGTGATATTTGTGAGGTTTTGCTATGACCCATCATTTTTAAAAATAAAAAATAATATAAATTAAAATAATTTCGGTCTTCCGGTCCGGACTGGAATATTCCGGTTTTGGACCGAACCGGACCGGAAGACCGGAATCCTAAATTTTTATGGACCTGGACCTGGATCAGAATTGTCGGTCCGGTCCGGTCCGATCCGATCCAAATTCAAGTCCGGTCCGGTTCGGTTTCAGGTCCAGACCGGACCGATGCTCAGCCCTATATATATCTATACTAAAGTAATCCCACCTACTATGTTTTCCCTCCCAAACTTATTACTTATTTTATTTTATTTTTTTACATTGCATTTATTTCATGAGCAATTTCCTATATACACTTATTTCATTATTTTTTTTTAATCATATTGTGCACATAATTTTTTAACTCCATATTTTTTAAAACTGAATAAATTAAATTAATTTGATTTGTTTATCATTTTCTTTTCAAATTTTAATGGTTTTGTTACTAGGCGGGAAGGCCATATTCTTTTAGGCTGAAGTAAACTAAACTAAATTGGATTGAGATGAAGTTGGCAGAAGTCGACTGAATCGAATTGAATTGAGCTTAAGTAAGCTGAATTGAGTATGAGTAAGTTGAATTGAGCTGAATTAGCTGAAATAGAAGTGAGCTGAAGCAGCTAACTAAACTAAACTGAACTGGAGTTGGATGAAGTCAGCTGAATTGAATTGAACTAAAATTAGCTGAATTGAACCGAAGTACTATATTAAGTTCAAAAGAATAGGTCTAACTCATATTGTATTCCTTAATTACAATTATTTAAATTGAAAATCCGAGCATTTGCTCGGGTATTATCTAGTAAAGAATTGAATATAAAAATCCCTCAAGCAAGTGAATTGTCATATTGTTCTGCATGCATGTTCTCTTGGCAAGTTAATAATAAGGTCATCAATGACCAAAATTTCCACTAAAAGTCCAACTTTCTTGGAAAGGATTTTTAAGGATATTTGTGGACCAATTCACCCAGCATGCGGATCATTTCTCTATTTTATGGTATTAATTGATGCCTCAACATGGTGGTCATATGTAAGTCTCTTGCCAACTAGAAATGTTGCATTTGCAAAATCACTTGCTTAAATCATTAGACTTAGAACAAAATTCACATCTAAAACTTTTAATGACTATTGTATGTCAATTGGAATTGTTGTTGAACATCTGGATGCTCATGTGCCTACATAAAATGGTCTAGCGGAGTCAGTAATCAAGAGACTCCAATTGATAGCAAGACCATTATTAATGAGGTCAAGTCTACTATCATCAGCATGGGGATATGCCATAATCGTGACATCCTTAATTAGACTCAGACTTACTGCTTATCATAAATTTTCACCATTACAGTTGGTTTTTGGTTGAGAACCAAATATCTCTCACTTGAATTTTTTTGGATGTGTAGTGTATGTACCAATTGCTTCTCCTCAATGAACTAAGATGAGTCCACAMGAAGGTTGGGAATATATGTTGGTTTTGAATCACCATCCATTATTAACTATCTTGAGCCAATGACTGGTGACTTATTCACGACTCGATGTGTTATCTGTCATTTTAATAATGAAACAATATTCCCACTCTTAGGGGGAGAGAAAGTGGACCCACTTAAGAAGAAAGAACTTGAAATTACATGAAATGCAWTGAAATTGTCAATGTTGGATCCARGATCAAAAGCCTGTGAGCAAGAAGCGAGTAAAATTATTCACTTACAAAGTATTGCAAATCAATTGCTTAATGCATTTGTAGATACTAGAAAGTGACAAAATCACACATACCAGCCGAAAACGCTCCTATACGTATTGATATACCCAATAATGAAAAGGATGGTGAAAATGAAAATGCTCGTAGAAAGTGTGCATGGAAGACCACTTGGGTCAGAAGATTCCAAACCACGAAAATTGAAAAGGCAAGATGATCCCACTAGTGAAACCAATCCCATGACTCCAGCTGAGAATCTTGAAAAGAAAGATGAAGAAGAAAATAAAGATGAAGAAGAAAATAAAGATGACGATGGGATGAAAAAAGCATTGACAATAGTGAGACATCTATAAATTTTGTGTGTTTAAGAAAAAATGGAATAGGAAAATTATTGTCATTGATGAAATCTTTGCATACTCCATGACGGTCACAATAGTACAAGATGAAGATGATGTCGAACCAATGACAATTGATGAATGTCGTSAAAGAAAGGAAAGATGCAATRRAAACAAAGTTGAAATCACTTGAAAAGAGAGAAGTATTTGAAAGCATAACCGACACCCCAATAGGTGTAAAACCTGTCGAATATATAAATMGGTGTTTGTGAGAAAAAAGAATGAAAATAATGAGATTATCAGATATAAGGCACGYCTCGTGGTACAAGGGTTTTCACAAATGTCAGGGATTGATTATGATGAAACATATTCCCCAATAGTTGATGCAACTACATTAAGATTTCTCGTAAGCTTGACAGTTACAAAAGCGTTACAAATGCATCTAATGGATGTTGTAACTGCATATTTGTATGGTTCACTTGATAAAGATATTTACATGAAAGTTCCCGATATGGATTAAAGTTACCAGAAAACCATAAGCCTAGAGAAATGCTGTCAATAAAATTGAGAAATTTACTTTATGGTTTAAAACAATCTGGACGGATGTAGTATAATCGATTAAGTGATTATCTCCTAAAATAAAGATTTAAGAACAACCATGTCACTCCTTGTGTATTCATTAAAAATTTCCAATTCYGGGCTCGCAATCATTGCATTTTACGTTGATGACCTTAATATCATTGGGACACCAAGAGAACTTGAATTAACTACAAAACATTTGATGAAGGAATTTGAAATGAAAGATCTTGGAAAGAAAAAAAAATTCTATCTTGGTCTTCAAATTGAGCATTTGAAAAATGGAATTTTTGTCCATCAAACAAATTATACAAAGAAGGTTTTAAAATGATTCTACATGGACAAAAAAATAAGTTCCCCAATGATAGTTCAATCATTAAATGTTAATGATGATCCATTTTGACCTCGAGAAGAAAATAAAGAAGTTCTTGGATTGGTCCTAAATTCTCATACTTAAGTGTCATTGGTGCACCGATGTATTTGGCAAATAATACTCTACCTGATATAGCATTTTCTGTAAACTTATTAGCCAGGTACATCAATTCACCCACAAAGAGGCACTAGAAAGGAATAAGAAACTTGCCCCGTTACCTCAAAGGAACACAAGAAATTTAGGGTTATTCTACTAAGAAAAATCAGATGCTGCCCTTATTGGCTATGCATACGCTGGGTACCTATTTGACCCTCTAAATGTCAAATCTTAAAATGGATATGTGTGCACCTATGGAGGAACTGCAATATCATGGAAGTTAACAAAGCAGATGCTAACATCCACATCATCAAATCATGCTGAATTGATTGCCTTGAATGAAGCAGGACGTGAGTGTGTATGGCTTAGGACGATGATCAGCCACATCCAAGGAGCTCTCTTATACACATCTAGATGTGTATAAGAGACAGATCAGATGCTGCCCTTATTGGCTATGCATACGCTGGGTACCTATTTGACCCTCTAAATGTCAAATCTTAAAATGGATATGTGTGCACCTATGGAGGAACTGCAATATCATGGAAGTTAACAAAGCAGACGCTAACATCCACATCATCAAATCATGCTGAATTGATTGCCTTGAATGAAGCAGGCACCTGTCTCTTATACACATCTAGATGTGTATAAGAGACAGCGATCAGGCTTTTATCCCATTGGAAACCTGACAAGGTTTTTAACGAGACAATACAAAAGTCATATTATGTAGTGTAAGTTGCACTTTTTTCTCCTTGGCTATTGTTTTTTCCACTGAGTTTTCCTAGCAAGGTTTTCAACGAGACAACTGAACCTTGGTGATCATGGTATAATTATTCAAGGGGGAGTGTTGAGAAATTATCAATAATTACCAATGTAATTTACTAGAGGTGAATAATTATCACCTCAGTATAAAACAATAGTAAAACATATGATTATAATCAATCCTCTTCGCCTATAAATATGGCTTGTGTAGAAGCATTGCATATACCACTACAACTACAACTACAACTACAACTACGAGTAATAATATAACTCTCATACTTCCTTTCTACTTCTTTTATATTCTAGTAATCTTGTTCTTGTATAACTAATCAAACAAGCAAATTTTCACAAATTCTTAACTTCTTTCACGTTTCCCCCAAAAAATTGATAAAAGTTTGTATGTATAAATAACCTAAAAGTGGATAAGAGAATATCCAAAGGAAGAAATCAAAACAAAACTTGTAAAATGGCCAAGTCCAAAGTCCTAATTCTACACGGCTCAAGATAAGAAGAACATTAGGAAAAACATCAAAGAACCGTCAATCGTAAAACAAAAATACTTGTATAATTAAGTACCCAAAATTTCATAAGAAAAAACAAAACCAGAACAAAATTCATACACTTCGTACTTTCTTCTGAATCTCTCAGTTTCTTCTGCACAACAACAAAGACAAAACAAAGTCAAACAATTAAACCAACAAAACCCCAATTCTTGTTTCATTTATTCCTCCATTTTTGTTCATTCAATCAGCTGTGCCCTACTCCTGGGGTTCATATCAAAGTTGTTAGATCTCAACCGCCTGATTAATCAATCAATCTTTCAGTCAAGCAATCAGAGAATRAGATGGGTGTTCCTGCATTCTACAGATGGTTAGCTGATCGTTATCCATTGGCGATTTCGAACGTTGTTGAAGAAGAACCAAAGGATGGTGAAAGCATGGTTGATGTTTCAAGACCTAATCCTAATGGCATGGAATTTGATAATTTGTACTTGGATATGAATGGCATTATTCACCCTTGTTTTCATCCTGATGGAAAGGTATAATCTTTTTCATCTTCTTGTGTAATTTTTACTTGATTTTGTTGTAATTTTGAACTTTTGAATTACTGGGCACATCGGATATTTGGGSTTTTGTTGTTTAACTTATTGTGTGCATTGTAGTGTAAGTTGAGGTTTTGAGCTGGGATTTATATTAAGTTAATTTGGGGTTSTGAGTTAAGCATTAATTAAATGTTTAAATTTGTGAATTCTTGTTGGATTAGGATTGGGGTAAAGAGAATCAAGTTTTCATCTTTGGTTTTGATGCAAAGTGAGAATTTCAGCGGTCAATTATGTGCATTTTTGATTTGAAGTATTCAGCTTATGGGAATTTGAGCACATCGGAGTTTAGGGATTTTGAAGTTTGGTGAAAAGGAGTGTAACATTGTTGATGAGCTTATTATGTGCACTGTAATGATACTGAGGTATTGAGTTGGGCATTATGTCAAGTAAATTTTGGGTTTGATGAGGTGTCTGCTGTCCAAGGCAATAGTTACAACTTTAAACATTTGGGTTGTTGGTAGATGAGGATTGGCTCTTTGAACTTCTGTTTTGTTGTGTAAATTAAGATTTCAGAGATCAATTGATAAGTAGACYCTTGTAACAGTTAATTTTTGGCAGAGGAATGATGTAGGAAGTTCATCTTCTACATTTGGAACGACAAATGTCTATTTTGGATTCCCAACTAGGTATAAAGTARGAATAAGATTGTTGGCTGGACGAGTGACGACTTAGCAATCACCAGCATTGAGTGAACATGAGAAATGTGTGAAGTGGTACATATGACTACTGTTCATTTGTTCAAAGTGCGAGTGGAAATTAGTTACCAGTAAACATATGAATTTATCATATGCAGTAATTCCATATTACCTTATTGAAAGGAAAAAATTGTACCTACTTATACTTTATACACRTTAGTATTGATTACTCTTTTAAGTGATCTAATACTCTCTTCCATTTATTATGCTTCTGCTTTAATATGACTTGTCATTAAATTAGATTGCTGTTGTCTGAAATTTCTAGGAAATATGTATCAGTGTGTCAGCATATGTTGAGAAGATTGCTATACACATTACAGGGATTTGAAACGCAGAAAAATCTTTGTTCATTAAATTCTTATTTAATCCAACCATTCTTCCKTTACGGAAAAACCTGTGTTTGATTATGTATGTTGGTAAGCACTATGATATTGTAAGTCATTTTTGATGTAAAGGACTGTGTAACGTAATGTGTAAACTCTAAAGTCATATGGTTTGATCGCAAGAATTCAGGGGTGGCAGACTGGCAGGCATCTCCTGGTCAAGGGGATGAGAATAAATGGAGTTATGGGTTTGTTGGAGAGAGAAGAGAGCAGTCTCAGGGTTTGTTCAGGCATAGGAGGCTATAAAACATGGAAGAGAGGCATTTAATGATGATTGTTGTTTAAATTTTATACGAATTGATTTAGTTGCAGATAAGTAGTTGGTAGTGCAAACGTTTCCATGTATCATTGGACTAGTAACTTATGCAARTCTTTCAATCTGTTTTAATTTGTAGTGTGGGCAGTTATCTTGATTTTATCTCTCTAGTTTTACTGCCAGCTTCATTCTTTTCTGATCCACAGCTGGTGGTTAGCACTAGGATTTTTGGGCTACGCTGGAATAAAGACTAGAAGTTTCAAAGGTTCACTGTACTGTAGTTAACTGTTGCTCCTATAGTCAGTTCGGTTGATGGAGTTGAATGGCTATGGGATGAGTTGAGGCTTGAGGCAGCGCCATGGAATGGTGTTCCATATTTGCACTGCTGCACCTGCCTAGAAATTCCTTCACCCTCATCCGTCCAATCTGCACTATGCATGAATATATCCTCAAATATTATCAACATGGCTTGAAAAAACCTAATGACCACACCACACTCACTATAMGCCCGCTTGATTATCCATTACCAGCTTTACCTTTCTGGATTATGCGCTTTAATTGACTTTTCTAATCCTCTGGAATGCCAAAACAAAATTAAGTCAAAGATCAGTATCCTAAAAACCAAACAGCACTAATGGATCACCTAGCAATATTGGTTTCTTTCAACCAATATTGCATACAAGATAATAAAAGACAATCRCTGAATTAAGTCTTTTAGGTACTTATTGTTGTCAAGTAAGTGAATTTCAAAAGCTTCATAGTGAATGGTATTTGAAACCTATGTTCCAATAGAAATACAAGATACCCAAAAATTGGGCTAGCCTTATAATAGCATTTTAACGATATGGAACTCATACTGAACAATGCTATGTGTTTGAGTTTGATCCAATAGAGTTTCAAACTCACCTAGGTCACAGATTATAGGATACGAAGACTGCAAGAGTTTGAGAGAGACACTAAGCTTGACTGATTCTATGAATTGCTAGCAGTGGAAAAAAATCTGAAGTAATAAAGGGTTCGTGAGAGAAACATTAGAGATTTGAGAATATTTTGTGAGTGTCCTAGGAGTGAAGCAGCCATTGTAGCGATACATATTAAGCATGGAAGGGAGGATAAAGGATTGAAGCTATTATTGTAGCGATACATATTAGAAGGGCCTTTTGCTTTGTGTATTATACTATTTTTGTTTTTACAGTCCGGAATTGGCGTTTTGAGAAAGATTAGAGCTTTAAGAATATTTTGTGAGTATCCCAAGAGTAATCACTTTTGGTTCATTCATTCGACCTCACTTATGGGATTAAGGCTTTGATTGATTGTCCAGGATTGAGGCGAGGCAGTTCCACGGATTGCTCTCTCATATTTGCGTCGCTGGTCATCTTCACTTGTCAAGAAGTTTTTTCGTCTTCACCACCGTATGCCAATGAATTTATCCACACTTTTTTCAACATGGCTTGTAGAAACCTAATTGTAAAACCAACTATGCCAGCTTTATCTTCCTCCATCACCTACTATACGTGGAATCCGTGGATATCTATTACCAGCTTTATCCTCCTACATTACCTCATTTAATGGAAACCGTTCTCAAACCACTGAAAGACCAGAACAAAGATATCCCAATTTGAACATTGGTAAAGGATCAGCTACTAGGGCAAGGGCTGAAAACTAACTATTTCTTTTGAACATATTGACATACAAGATAATTCAAAATTACAAAGCTACAAGCTACAAATTATGGCCTTCTAGTGCTTATTTTTGTCAAGTTAACAATATTCAAAAGCTTCATATCTACTATCCAATAGAAATACTAGAGACCCAAAAATTGGTCTTAACTTAAATTTTAAAGATATTGAATCCACTCTGAACAATGTGATGAATTTGATCAAACAGTCACGTAGGTCGCAAATTATGTGATAAAAGACTGCAATAGTTGGTGAGAGACACCATGGTTGACATATTCCGTGAATTGCTAGCAGTGCAACAAGGGATTAAGAGGTTTGTGAAAGAAAGATTAGAGAGAGAAAGCCATTTTGGAGATAAATATTAGTATGGATGGGAGAAATTGAGAAAAAACATCAGGAAGATTATTGGTTTAACTTGGTTGGGACATGGAGGAAATGGAGAAAGACCTTTTTTTGGTATAATTTTTTTGTAGTGTGGAATTGGTGCTTTGAGTTTTTGACCCATTTAATGTAAGAAGCAGGAATAAATTAATTATATTGCTCTGTTTGGACTTTGAACTGAACATTTTTATTTGACTACTTAATTTATGTTGATAGGTATGAAAACATTTTCTGACACTCTTGTCTTCATGATAATGGATTACTGACTTTAAACATATTCATACTCTGTTGTCAAGCAGAGAGACTAAATGGATCAAACACAATAATATGAAAGAACCTCTAAATTTTTTTGCTGTCAGTTGATGGTTGTTAATTATAATTGCTATTTGAACTGCCTCTGGGCGACTTTCTCCTCCTTTATCAAACTCAGCTGTCATTACCATGTACAAAAAGTAGGACACAAGAGGGAAGCCTTAGAAAAATAAAATCGCTGATTTTTGTTCTCTAATAATGCAGCCTGCACCTACAACATATGATGATGTGTTCAAAACGATATTTGCATACATTGATCATCTGTTCTCATTGGTTCGTCCCAGGAAGATTCTCTACATGGCAATTGGTGATTTTCTCTTAGATATTCTCCTTTTCTTTTCTTTCCTTTTTTCATTTTATTTTTGTATTGTGGAATAATTTGTATTTCATCTTGGATATAATAGATGGGGTTGCACCAAGGGCTAAAATGAATCAGCAGCGTTCACGGCGTTTRAGAGCTGCAAAAGATGCTGCAGAGGCTGTAAGTGTTTCTTTCTGTGTTGGCGGCTTTTACTCACTTAGTGACTATTCATAGATTCCTGACGGTGATAGTATATCTTGTCATCCTAGGAAGCAGAGGAAGATAGACTGAGAAAAGAGTTTGAGGCTGAAGGAAGGACTTTGGCTTCCAAAGAAAGACGAGAAACTAGTGACTCAAACGTCATAACTCCAGGCACAGAGTTTATGTTTGTGCTCTCTGTGGCACTTCAATATTACGTYCAGAAGAGATTAAACAGCCACGCTGGCTGGCGTAGGGTGAAGGTCAGTGTCATATGACATCTGTTTTTCTTTATTCCCTTAAAGATCGGATCATTCCTGTATGCTGGAGTAATCCCTTCTTTATTTCTTCCCRATGTACTTCTGGATTTCAGGATAATTTCTCTTTAAATTTATTTATGCGGCTGCATTGGGTGCTTATTTGAAGGTTATTTTATCTGATGCTAATGTGCCTGGCGAAGGAGAACATAAAGTTATGTCCTACATTCGGTTGCAAAGAGAACTTCCTGGTTTTGATCCCAATACTCGACACTGCTTGTATGGATTGGTGAGTTTTTTTTTTTTTTGACGATCTCATTCTTAGCTGTTCCATACAAATAATGTTCTTTGTTTTATTCTATTAATTTCTTAGCTATATATGACTGTCAAACTGTTTGCCTTCAACAGGATGCTGATTTGATAATGTTGGCTTTAGCAACACATGAAGTGCATTTTTCAATTTTGAGAGAGGTTTGTTACAATTTACATTTTACTTCTGAGTTTATATTTATGTTTGCTTTGTTGAATCTTAACCAATTCCCTTCAATTCAGGTTGTACTTATGCCTTCACAGCAGGAGAAATGTTTTCTTTGTGGTCAAGGTGGTCATCTGGCTGCTGAATGTCGTGCTAAGCCTGATGCAAATGGAAACTTGGTAGATGATACACCTATATACAAGAAAAAATATCAGGTATCCATGCTTGATACCTTGGCTCTAGTAATTCTTTGTCAACTTTTCTGCAGTCATGCCAGTCATGTCTGTCAACTCTGTAACTATTGATTTACTTCTTTTTTTGCATACTTGCAGTTCCTCAACATCTGGGTTTTGAGAGAATATCTGCGATACGACTTGGAGATTCCTGATCCTCCTTTTACATTGGATTTTGAACGTTTGATTGATGATTTTGTGTTCCTGTGTTTCTTTGTTGGCAATGATTTCCTCCCACATATGCCTACACTAGAAATACGAGAGGTATGAAGGGTRATGCATCCATTTTCTGTGCCTTTACTTTTGCTGCCATCCAAAATTTATCTAGCCCAGAATATATTGCCCTGATTAGATTGCAAAGCTCACAGTGTTTAGATACCTGTAATTTGATCCATTGATGTGGTGCTCTCCTCCCCGTTTTCTAACCTTTCTTGTTGCTATTGGTTTTCTTTTAAACATATGTTTGTTTCTTTTCTGTTCCAGGGTGCTATAAACCTGCTGATGCATGTATACAGAACACAATTTGCTGCTATTGGCGGCTATCTTACTGATGCCGGTGAAGTAAGTTGCTTTGTCAAGTCAGACTTAGTGTGACTGTAACACTTTCTTCTTCCCTTTTTTTCCCCCAAGTTTAAGATGTATGGTAATGGAAATGAACGTGGGATTTTACCTTTTTTTGTAATGTAGAGTCAGGGGAAATGATGATGAAAGTACGGATTTTGTGAGTTTTAAGACAAACATCTTTAAGAATTGCCTCTTTTTTTCACTTTTTTCCTTTTCTTCTTTTTTATAGAGAAGGTAAACAGGGGATGAGGGAAGAAAATGTGATGAAGCTACTAATGTTCTTTTATCTTAAGGGAAAATATGAAAAATCCGACTATAAAGTCCCTTTCCCCTGAGAATAAAGATGAAATATAAGGCGTATAAGGCTTTGAAAAAGAAGGTTAAGAGTGATATAGAAATTGAGTGAGAGTTTTTAGTTGATTACAGTGTTGTTGCTGTGTGCCTGTGTGTAGAATAATATAAGGTGGCAACTGTTATGACAAATGTCTTTCGGTTGTTACTTTTAATAAGAGTTTGRGGTTTGCTACTTCAATGCTCTTTAATACCTCTAGCAGTACATTTTTGCACCCAAAGGGATCACTAGCCCACACCTCATAACTCAGAGGATCACAACTCCACATTAAGCAAGACAGAGCCACAGAGGTCCAAAGAATTGATGTGATTAATGACCAGCAAAGATGATAAGAGTGGCATTTGCAGATAAAATTTGAAGTTGATAGCCATTAGATATAGGAGAGAGATTGAGATGAAGACCGACGGCCACAGCAAGTCCTTCCCTGACAAAATCATGCTATGTCAATTGGAAGCAGATAAAAGCTGGGGATTTAGGGAAGAGTATTCCATTAAGAGAGTGACTAAGGAGAGAGAGAGAAATAACTTTAGGATAGGGTACCAGCTAATTCATTTGGATTTTCTCTAAACATTTGATCTTTAAAAGAATGGAATGATGATAGTGGGTAACTGGGTATCACATGTCCTGAAATTGACGGCAAATTCTAGCTCAGACATTTTCAAATTCCCAATAAGTTTCCAATATGGAGATGGCATTTTAGGCGTGTTTTGTTTGTGCAAGTGCTTCAGATACATCTCTTGTAACTGGCACTTTGACAACTAGCCCCCTTTTCGAAAATAAACTGAGAGCGAGATATTTTATATTGAGGTTTGGATATTGATAATTGATGGTGATGGTTTTCTGTCATCATAAATGAATTGTTCTTTTTCTCTTTGTTTGCAGACTTGACAATCCTGACTAGTGATTATTTTTTCACGTGATGTATCAAATATTTAGGCTCTCTTTTCGAGATTAGAATTATTGAATTCTCATTGTATCTTTTGACTGGAGTTGATGATATTTTTTGGACTCAGGTTTCTTTGGATAAAGTGGAAAGTTTTGTTCAAACAGTTGCAGTTCATGAAGAGCAAATCTTTCAGAAACGGGTTCGCTTACAGCAGGTGCCCATCATCATGCTTCTTTCTTTTATTTGACTTATTTGATATTACTTTGGTTGACTACTGATTGATAATAAGCATCAAATTGAATCTTTGTGAAGTGGTCCTTAAACTGTTAAGCTTCTCTTAGGGAATCTGCCAAGGTTTGGTTTCAAATGCTAATGAAACATCAATCTAACCATGCCTATGAACTCTTTTTTTTTTTTTAATAATAATAAAATGGGCTTTTCCTCCTGATATTCTTGGCATATGAAACCTAAGTGAAACAATACTCAGATTATCTAATTGCTAATACAAAAACTTACGAGTTGCTTAATTTTTGGTTCTTGAAGACTGCAGTTGTTTTATACTTCATTTGTTCTCTATGTTGGGMAAGTTCTCTATATTTGGTATACTTATCACCAAGAACTAAGGTGACGAGGACAGAMTAAATTTGCGGGGCTTGTGTAACAAACTGTAGAGCTGAAATTATGTTGGGCCYTATTGTATTCATGTTGAGAATCAAACTTGTCTAAAACCCTTAATACTGACCATGTACTTAACCCCTTTTATTCAAAGTTGGTTGTTCACTTGTTCTGATTTTTGTGGCAACAAATGTTTAAAAGAATGAAATTTATTATGCAACATCATGGATCTAAGTCTCCCTTTTCCCCCCGTTTCTTTGTGTGTGTTGAAACATGATTGGTGAATTAAGTAACATTGTTTATTTTGAATTCCACTKTTTGATTTATAGATGTATGAGTATAATGAGGAGATGAAGAACAAGGCAAAAAGAGAGTCCAGAGATTCCTTTGAGGAACCATCACCTCCTGTTGAAGACAAGGTGAGGATGGATCACTTAATTATCTTGGGAATCAGTTGATGTCTTAGGTAGCCTATGTAGTTTGAGTTTAGTATGCATCAATGCATGCATTTAGCTTGGCGAATCAATTCTGCCAGTTTGAGCTTCTCATTGTAAGGCTTGCATGCATTTGTTTCTAGTCAGAAATTTGGTTTCAGATTCATGACTTTGGTAAATTATTTAAAATTCCCTTATGATTGTGAAAAATTTCCAAGGTTTGATGCTTACTCTGTCATGATAATGCTTATAATATTCTTCTTGGTTGTACTCTTTGCTGTCCAGAATCCTAGGCAATCATTTTGGTTTTCTAAGTGATTGTTTAAAGAAAAAAAAAAAGAAGTAACGAGAAATCAAACTTAAGTAATAATTTCACATACTCTTCCCTTATTTATCTTCCTCTTCTTTTGTACGTCTTACTTTTTAGAATATGTAAGGATATCTAATCATATCAGATGTATGATGAATTAAGAGTATTTAGCGAAATTTAATCACATCATTCTACAACTCAGACATTTTCCTTTTTGCGTGTTTGTGTTGCTGATTTTCTACCAATCCATGTTTGTTCTTGCGGTAGGTCATGAATGCTTGATTTTTAAAATCCTTTGGCACTTTTAAGATACATTAGTCAAGGGTTTTTTTTTTTTTTTTTTTTTTTTTTTTTCTGCAGATCAAACTTGGGGAAGCCGGATATAAAGAGAGGTATTATGCAGAGAAATTTGGTGCATCGAGTCCGGAGGAAATTGACAAAATAAGGAAAGATGTGGTCAGTGCCATTGATTTTAACCCTTGGCATTCTGTTTCGCTTCTTATACTTTACATGGTTTCTGGTTATCTATTAAGTGCTATGTTACGTGGACTCAGATGAAGTGTCAAATTTGACTTGGGTGTCCCAGCATCGGACTCTCCCATTTTCTTGCAAAAAGTAGTGTTTTTAGTTAAAAAATAAAATATCAAGTGTCGGTGTCTGACATGAGTCGTGTCGATATGGACACGTGAGGTAAATGAAAGAGTCCGAGTAACATAGGTTAAGTGCATAATATCCATGCCTTGTGCAAGAAGTACTTGTATTGAATATTGTTATAAACAATGCTTGGTAAAGAGTCCTAGAGACTTCTTGTTTCTTAAATGTTTAAGAAGAAGAGTTAAGATGCGGTTTTCCCCTGAAAGTGGGCTTGCTCTTTTGGTTTATCTAGAAGTGAATGCTGTTTGGTTAAAGAATGAAGATGTCTTAGATAGCTTTACTTGGGAGGTCTTGATAATGGCTTATTGGTTCCTCCTATATTTTTGCATCCTTGGTTCCGAAGTGGGAAAAGTGATCATATTTCTCATTAGTTATACTGTTTCAGACTACTTTTCTTGGAAAAGCTTGATCAACTCCCAGCTGTTTCCTGTTGCTCTGTTGTTTTGGCTTTCTTATGCTAAATTGTTGTATTCAGAACTGAAAATAAATGTGACTTGCTATTGGTTAGGCATATTGTAGWGCAATGTAGGTTGTCTCTTAAATCTTAATCGTTTTCAAGTATGAGGGGTTTCTTTGCTCATGGCTWCACTTATGTCAGATTTTTCTGTCTTTGCTGTCATGTGTATCTTMCTAGAGGGAAGTCTTTCCTTAAAGTACTTTTAGTTGGTGTTCCGTCTCTCTCTCTCTCTGATATGCTTTAGCTGCTTCTTGTTTTGCTTATGGAGTATTTATACAGCTTACTTTSTGGCTTTCTGTACACATCAAGCATTTGCTCGAATCTTTATTCTATAATCTCTTCAATCATGMATCAAAACTTGRGTATGATATGAATTTATGTGGTGGAAAAATTATTGTATCTGAAGCTTCCTTGACTGATATGCAGGTTTTGAAGTATGTAGAAGGTTTATGTTGGGTTTGTCGTTACTATTATCAAGGTGTTTGCTCATGGCAATGGTAATTCTGTCTGTGTAACTTGTAAAAAGTTTTGTAAAAAATTTCCTATTAGCGYTATCTGGAATGTTCTGGGCATTTCATTGTCATGCTTTTTAATGAATTTGATGTTGTCTGTGAAGGTTCTATCCATACCATTATGCTCCCTTTGCTTCTGATCTGAAAGATTTAGCCGATCTGGAAATCACTTTTTTCTTGGGAGAACCATTTAAGCCTTTTGATCAGCTTTTGGGAACTCTACCAGCTGCAAGGTTTTTGTTTGCTCATCATTTGCATTACCAGCTTGTCTTTGTTTCATACCAATTTGACCTATACTTCTAATAAATTCTTTATGGTACAGTTCCGATGCTTTGCCGGAGATGTACAGGAAGTTGATGACAGACCCATCATCTCCTCTGCTTGAGTTTTATCCTGACGGTAATGCTCTGCTTGGTTGTTTTTATTGGTTGAGTTAGCTATATTCTGCCTCAATCTCATTTCCTTTCTATATTTCCAGACTTTGATATTGATATGAATGGTAAACGCTTCGCTTGGCAGGTATAGTTCAGTTTTACCTATAAACTTGATTCTTTATTTCCCTTCCATGCTAGACTGATGAACCCAATATAAAATATTCCCTGACCTTGCCGTTTTGTTTCTTTTTTCTCTCCTACCTACTTAATTACTGGACCAGGGTATTGCGAAGTTGCCATTCATCGATGAAAAGAAATTGCTTGGTGAAACCAAGAAACTTGAAGAAACTTTGACGGTTAGTTTCTGGGATCCCATTTTATGGATTTGTGTGTAAATTTTTTTGCGGTA
Source organism: Bassia scoparia (assembly GCA_008642245.1). Lineage (NCBI taxonomy): Eukaryota > Viridiplantae > Streptophyta > Magnoliopsida > Caryophyllales > Amaranthaceae > Bassia > Bassia scoparia. Next base: position 57,625 of record SNQN01000492.1, read on the forward strand.
TCTTTCTTTTCTGTAAGCTTCCCATCATGGCATCATCATGGTGTTGAAATTTATCAAATGATATTTAGTTTGCTTTTCTGAGTTTCAATGCTTGAAATCGATGGTGTTTAAGGCAGAGTAGTCAGAATCTTGATAGAAAGTGTCTTATTCTCTTAGAGCTTGCTATCCYCTGTACAATTGTTCTGATTCTCCTGTGTTGGGTGCTATCTTTTGCAATTTGGTGTACTTGAAAATCAATAGATTATTGATGCCGGAGTTTGCTCTTGTCAAACTCCTTTTTGAGACAGTATAGCTGATGGCCTGAAGCCTAGTGCTTTTGAGCGGGGCCTGATTTCTCTTAGCTTTATAGGTACTATATAAAACATTTTCACATAGCTTGAGGACATTTTGTTTTAAACTCTGATCTTCTCAATGGGTAGACATTCACTTGTATTCTTAATTTAAGCATGGAGATTGGAAGCTTCAGAAGCACTGTCACCTTTCTCCTACTGAAGTTACTCTGATGAATTAAAGATCATCTTAGTTTTCTATCCTTTTTACAATGTAACCCCTCTTTTATACTTTTGCAGGTAGAAGAGCAGCGTCGGAATTGTGTGATGTTTGATTTGTTATATGTGCATCCAGCGCATCCTCTAGCTCCACAAATTATTTCATATTACCATTTTTACTACCAGATGCCTCCTGACCAAAGATATGCTTGGCCAGTTGACAGCTATGCTAGGTTTGCCTTTTGACAGCTTTCACTTCCAACATTGAATTAAATTTAACCTCATTGATTCTGTAATCAAAATTTACTTATGATTTCATTCTCTTTTCTTCCCCCCCCTTTTTTTTTTTTTTTTTTCCTCCAGTGGCGGAATGAATGGTTATTTGTGGTTATCTGAGAGGAATGGGTGGAGGCAAGTGATCCCTTCACCAGTAGTTGGGTTACCTGATATTATGGATAACCAAGCTTTGTAAGTGTATTCTGCTTTTGTTGTGTCTTAATGTCTTTCAATCATAGTCTTTCAGCTGTAGTCAGGTTACCAGATATCATGAATAAGAAAATATGTTTTTGGTAGGAACGTGACATTCTTGAATCCCTTGCCTCACAAACACGTTCCAAAGCCTCCCAAGGGTGCAATCATGCCAGCGAAGGTATGTAGTTTCCTTGTTTCTGAGACACATAACTTCCTTATTTTCTAGGTGGTAAGGGTTATTTTGTGACTTGCCACTAGTTTCATAGTATCAAACGTGATTAATTATGGATGAATTTTAGTAATGTGACCGTACATGATAGCATTATATTGRGTGGAGTTATTTGCATCAGCTGAGTCAGTTCAACTGATTAATAATGTTAGCATGATAAAGGACACATCATGGACTACCAATTGTTATGAAAAGATATTAGACATTTTGTTTTGTTTCTGTATTCCATTTTTGGTTGGCTAACTTCATTATTTGCTCGGATTACCACAGGTTGTAAATTCTTTTGATGTGAAACCTTTCCCCACGTTATGGCATGAAGACAATGGCAATAGGCGCCATTTTGGACGTGACAGGTAAATCTCTAATCTACTTCTCATCAGTATTATATGTTCTTTTAGCTACTGGCCGAAATGGTGTCTTACTAATGTAGTCTGGAAATTTTTTGAACTGATTAAATCAATCCCATGACCTTCTCTTCCATTTTTATTGAAGACGTGTGTGAATTGCTTGGAAACTGAAAGGGTTGTTTTGCTGCAGTCATGAATAAATCAATATATTTTTCTCTTTTTTAATTAATGCGTTGCCACTGTCTTCACTTTTTGTCAGGCCTCAAGTTCCAGGAGCAATACGCGGGCCACAGTTGGGTGAAGCTGCTCATCGTCTTCTTAAGAATACATTAAATGTTAGACATGCTGATTCATCTCCTGGATTATTGGATTATAACCCACAGCGGAATCATCAGGGCAACCCTATGTTTAATAGGCCAAGGCCCGCTGGACCTACAGGGTATGAAAGAGGCTACTATGATGACAGTAATCACTATTATGGGCATCATCAAATGCCCCGGCCTATGTCAAATGGCTACAGATTACCCTATGAACCACGRGGAAGTAGACACAGAGAAGATGATCGTGATTTGGGAGCTGCTATGTCAAATTTGACACTGAAGAGTAGACCACAGGCACCGATGAGACCCAGGATGCAAAATACAGGGCCAATGCCAATGCCCAATCCTCAAAACAATTTTGTCCAAACTGTGGGTCAACTTCCATCACCGCCTACCAACTGGATCAACAGACCAGTGGCTGGAAATAATATGCATTTCAAACAGCCGGAGACATCATCCCAAAAGCCGGTTAAACAACTTTACCAACCTAAGGCACAACGACCTGTCCAGCAAGAATGATTAACTGCTAATTTGGTTACATGGTGGATGTTTTGACGGCTTCATTTGTCATGAAGATATGTTTGATCTGTACAGTAAATTATGTGTAGATCGGCAATTAGACTTGCAGCGGAGAAAAGAGCCACTTTTGAATTCAGGACATTATTGAGTAGTTGATGGTGGTGTCTATTGTCAGGTGGTGGGCGAGGTTGTTTATGTTTTACTTATAATCCTGTTATAGTGTATTGATTTGAGATCATTAAGGTCCCTTTTTGTTGGCCATGCATCTGTAAATTAATATCGTACATTTAGAAGTATAGTCATTGAAGACATTTTACATCAATGATCTTGACCAATTTGATTTACATTGTAACATATACGGGCTATCAGTTTATTCATATAGCATCGGCAGTTACACATAGTTTACAAATTACTTTCCTCAACAAATGCATTTGATTCARCTTTCATTGTTGGTGCTCAGTAGTTAGGAAAGCAAAAGTGTTGAGTTGAGTCGATGTTCAAATATGGTAAGTGAATGTGCTTTTCAATTTGCTTGTTTGAGCTTGGCTTATTATTAAGCTATAAACTTGCTCAAGCCTTTTTGTTTAGAAGTCGGGCTTGAATGTAGCTTTAATCAAGCAACATTAATATCGTTACAATATGAAATGTGAGGATGTAAACAGCAGAAGTTTTTTCTCAAAAAGCTTGTGTGTTGCTGAGCTAGAACTTAGAAGCATTTTCAGGCCTGATTTAGTAATGAAGGATGATTTCACTTCGACAARGAAATAGCTCTGTAGCTACTCAGTATTACTTATGTTAGCTTCATGTAGCAAGCTTGATTGTTTGGGTATCAACCCAGACACCCAGTAAAAGCTATTCAGCAAAACATTTTGAAAGGTAACCTTTTCCATATTTGATAGACCAAAGCTAGCAAATAAATACCTCTGACCAATTATTCTATACTGGCTCAGCAGATATAGACAGTGTTATCACTGAAAATGTTTGTTTTGGACTTTTGGCTGTCTATCCACCATGATAAGTCGAATGCAAAACTATGTGCCGAATGGAGCATATGAATGCCGGAGCTTTGCTGCCTTCACTTCGACAGGATCCAAATACTACTAGATTGTAGTTGCAGTGTTGAACAAGATATAGCAGTAGTTCAGTACATGACAAGGCTTTCTCAGGTTCACCTTTTGTTTGCAGATGCCATGAAATAAAACATCCCTATTTGGTACATATACAGTTCACTAAACAAGCAACAGCATTCATAATACTTGCTTGTTGGACTCTGGTATACTGTGCACGTTGGACATGACATATGAGTATGTTTTTAGGGTTTAGGGTCGTAGTTTCTTCGTGATTTTTCTCTTAAATGTAGAGTCAAGACAATTCGAAGTGAAAGCGAAAAGAAATGAAAACTACCAATTGACTGATCCTTTCTTCGGAAAAAGCCAAGATCATAAAAAAATTTTGACCGACTACAATGAGAAAAGGTCAATTTGCTGGACTACTACTGTCAAATTAAACCTCAAGTTCAACATAACAAAGTACAGAAAAGGTTGCAGATACTATAACTAGAGCCAGGCTATCATGGTGATCGTTTGAATCTCTGAAAGACCGAAACAATGTTAGAATGCTGTGACAGAAGTCCCAAAGTCCAATTGATCAAAGAAATACCACTGGTGATTAGTTGATGACACTTCCATCATCGAACCAAATACATTTACGTTAGTACTGCAGTCATACTAAATGAAACCTAAGCCTGTTTGTTCTTACCAACATTAACCTTAAAACCTAGACAATACTAAAGGCATGAATCAATCGGGTATGCTGCTCAACAACATTGATTAGCACAATGCCCATCTCCTTCTCTTGTTCAGATTAACAATTGGTCATTTGCTCYTAAAAAAGTCGTTTTTCACATCACTTTTAATCATCAACACAGACCAATTGACAATATGAATTCACCATCAAACTAGAGATAGTCATTTTCAAAATCCAAACATGTTTTTTACCTCCCCATAACCCCCTAACAGGCTAATAACCTCAATCATCCTTTCATATATTACTACTTAGTGCCTCTCATGCAACTCCCACTAATGTGGAGATAAGGCCATAAGGGAGCAGCTCAAATGCTTGCAAGTATGCAACCATAACCTTGCTATTCACAACATGCTGATTTCTTAATTTGATCACAATTCAAGGCTACGCAGATAACCTCGAACATTCCTTTTCGAGGTAAACATACAGAGTCATAACCATGCGATTAGCAAGAGCTATTTTCATTCCTTGATCACAATAAAAGACTACATGAAGATTAAACTCTAAGGCTCTAACATTCCCCTTCACACTAAACTAATAATACTGAGCCGCATTCGATTCATCATTCATCATATTACAGGGCTAAATTCCACCATAACTCAACCAACCTTATCCAATATCAATGCACAATATGACTTAATTTAACATACTAATAAAAAAAACAGCTACCAAATTGGACATTATATCTGATATCTTTCTTCTGTATTCATATCAATAGTATAAATATTACAGTACATWACATTACAACCCCTTTTATAAACCTTCTGAAAWTAATAACAACAATCAAACAATACTATTGCAAAAAATAGCCTGATAAAAACAAGCAAAAGAAGAGAAACAAAGAACCATAAATAATCAAAGCTTTTTGGCCAGAAGTGAGAGAATTACCCCCAAGTCCAAACTGCTGATTCTCAGCAAAACCAGCAATCTCAACACTCTTACTCTCAAAGAACCCTTTTGCTGCCCCACAAGTCGGGCACCTCCAATCCTCGGGCAGCTGCCCAAACGGCAGCCCGGGTGGGACCGGGTAGTTCGGGTCACCCGCGGATTCATCATACCTGTACCCGCATGATCTACACTCATAAATCCCAGTATTCAACACTGCAAATTTCTCCTCTAATCTTCTCTTATCAATGTTATCGTAATAATCTGATGAAGTGGGTTCTTCAGAATTCGGGTTATCTGAAATGGGTTTGTCTTCCTTCGACACATCAACTGATTTTGGGGTGAAATTGGGGTGATTAGAGGGGTATTTTAGGGATAAAAATTTGAGGGGTTTAGATGAAATTGGGGAAGAAAAGAAGTGGGTTTTGGGGTTTGGAGGAGAAGGTGAAGTGAGGTGGAATGAGAAGGTTGTRGGTCTTGTAATGGCAGAAGCCATTGTTGTTGATGTTGCTGTTGTTGTTAGTAATGTTTAAATGATATGGAAAATAGTTCAACAAAATGAGGCTTGTTTGCTTGAAAAGTGTGGTGATGTAAGTGATTTGGTTCAAAACTTGGGAGTCTGTGGAGGGAGAAAGCAGAAGGATCCATGGGAGGCATATGCCATTTTTTAGACCTTTTGTTTTGGGAGGGASTTGGATAAGGTGTGGGACCCTTTTTTMATTGCAGCCTATCACTGAGCTCTACTTGTACCAGTTTCCCTTTCTATATTTTTTAAAAGAATTTATTTAATCTAATCAACAAAAAGTTTAAGACAAAGTATTAGCTCCGTACATCGGGTACATCATAATTTACGAGGAATACTATTCGAAGTCACTTTTACTAGAATCAAAGTCCACTTTTCGTGTAAATTTTCCAACACGTCCTTCCTCCAATCCCCTCCCTAACCACCCAACACCAAAACCACCCCAAGACACCCTACCACCAAACACCACCTGACACCCCACCCTACACCAACACCACCACCAACACCACGTAAAAACATGTGGATTTTGAATGGCATGGACGCCTTGCGTAGGCGTCCAGACCATGGTATGGACGCCTATGCAAGGTGTCACGGTCCTAGCTTTTGACGCTGGAGCGTGCGGCGCGCTTCGGCCTTTGAGGCAGAAACGTAAGCCTTCTTGCGGAAAGGGGGCCTCACGAGCACACAGCAACGTGAGGGGATTTCTCTTTAGAAAGGGGCGTCCGGGCGCTTGGACGGCCGACTACGTCAAAGCGGGCCAAGCGGGATCCGGACTCGGGAATCTGTATTCGAGTTGGGAATTTGGGATTGGAATGCTGAAAATGTAATGCAAGACAATATCTATAAGGCATTAAGGCATTAACACATTAGCATGGGTAGGAGAATGCTTGTGTGAAATATTTTCTCATATATCACTTCCCCTAAAGAGGTTAAATTAAATGAATACATTTGCCCCTAGGAGACCCCAAAGAGGACTTAGACCGTATTTCATCTATAGACTTATTTCTAAGGCACTTGTGGGGGCGAGCGCAGGAAGCGCCCACAAGGCAAGACTCTAACTTAGAAAAATACATGAAAAGGGTAGGATCCTAACATCCTCCCGCACTTAAGCTGTCGACGACTCTCGTCGACTTACAAACATTACAATAAGAAAAGGAAAAATCTCCTATCTTAAATCTAGTTTCTTCTTGTGCGCCATTAGGAGGCGGAAGCTGCTTCTGGTTCTGGAGTCTTCGTTCTTCTGTAGGCTTTTGCACCTTTGGTGAGGGTGCTTCATTCTTCTTCTTCTGTTGCGGGCGAGCTGCTTGCTTTTTCTTCCATGATTTCTGAGTTTCATGGGTCTCTTTTGGCTAGGCTTCACCATCTGCATTGCTGAGAGTTGACGCTTTGGAGGAGTTTCTTGGCTGGTGTCCCTGATGTTGGAACACGGCAATTTGGGCCATCCACGAGCATGTAATCCATAGCAGGTACAACCCATGTTCGGCATCTTCTAAAGAAGTCCATTCCCAGGACCACATCGAAATCATCCATGTCGGCGACAGTGAAGTCCAACTTCCCCTGCCATCCATTCACCGTTGCAGCGCACTTGTTTGGCGATACCCTTGATTGGTTTTTCTTTGGAGTTAACAGCCTTCAGGTTCCCCCATCTTTGGTGACCGTCAATCCAAGTCGCTTTGCTTCTTTAGTGTCCATGAAGTTGTGCGACGCACCCGTGTCCACGAGGGCGCGCGCCTTACGCCCAGCCAAGTGAATGTCAGCATACATCAACTTGGTGGTGCCTTCATCTTCTGTTGGTGGTTTTTCTTTGCCCATCGCGTACATCATGTACACGGCACACAATCGAGCGGGCTCCTCATCTTTGTTGGTTTCTTCTTCTTCTTCTTCAACCTCGTCCCCTTGTCAGACTCATCTTCTAGAGTCATGGCCGAGCAACGTTGTTGGAGTTTGTCAATCTCGCCTTTGTGTTTGCATCCCACCATTTGTGCGGGCCTCTGCAAACTAGGCAGCTCAATTTGCTTCTATCAAAGGTTGATCCTTTTGGGGTCCATGATGAACCTGATTTGCTTTGTGATGGTTGAGATGACCCTGATTTGTTGAAGTCGCCTCCCCACTTTGCTTCGATTCGAAACCTGTTGAGTTGATGACACACGCGAGCCGCTCACAGCGCTCCTTGGAGAGCCTGGAGTGGGGCTTGAGGGCGTGTTGTCGAGTCCTTCTTTTCTGAGTTTTTTTCTCCTTTCCAAAGGAGTAATCAACGAGTCTCTCTGTGCGCGCTGACGGCTGCCGAGAGAGTAGTGAGCTTCTGCCGCATCAATTCCCTTTGGGCCCATTCTTTCAACCCGTAGATGAATTTGAAGAGACGATCTTGTTCGCTCATGTCTTGGATGTCGAGCATACATGCGGAGAACTCACGCACGTAGTCTCGAATGGAGCCCGTTTGCTTAATTTCCTGCAATTTCCTTGGGCAATGAATTCAGTGTTTTCTGGGAGGAACTGGTTCGTGAATTCCTTCTTGAACTCGTCCCATGTATCATTTTCAACTTCCCGGCCTCAATCTCGGCGTGCTTGGTGCGCCACCAGAGCTTGGCATCATCAGCAAGATGCATGACCACCGTGTCCACCTTCAAGGATTCGTCCAGCTGACTAACCTTGAAGAACTGTTCCATGTCGAACAGGAAGTTTGCACTTCTTTGGCATCGCGGGCGCGCTGTAGTCCTTCGGCTTGGGCGCTTTGATCTTGGGGCACCAACGCCTTGGGAAGCTTTCCCTACAGCGCGCTTCATTTCATCACATTTTTCCAATGCTTCATCGGCTTGGTTGCAGACGAAGTTCAATTGCTCCTGCAGAGCGTCTTTCTCCGATTTCAGTACTGGACCATAGTTCTCAGGCTTTCAATCATCTTGGCTTGCTCGATAACAATGTGTTCGAGCCGAGCCCATTCTTCCGACTTGCCTTCTAGCCACGCTATTCTTTCTTCCAACGTTTCGCGACTCATTTTTCCTTTTTTTTTTTCGGGACTCCAGGTGCTATTTCGAACCTGGCTCTGATACCAACTGTCACGGTCCTAGCTTTTGACGCTGGAGCGTGCGGCGCGCTTCGGCCTTTGGAGGCAGAAACGTAAGCCTTCTTGCGGAAAGGGGGCCTCACGAGCACACAGCAACGTGAGGGGATTCTCTTTTAGAAAGGGGCGTCCGGGCGCTTGGGACGGCCGACTACGTCAAAGCGGCCCAAGCGGGATCCGGACTCGGGAATCTTTATTCGAGTTTGGGAATTTGGGATTGGAATGCTGAAAATGTAAATGCAAGCACAATATCTATAAAGGCATTAAGGCATTAACACATTAGCATGGGTAGGGAGAATGCTTGTGTGAAATATTCTTCTCATATATCACCTTCCCCTAAAGAGGTTAAATTAAATGAATACATTTGCCCCTAGGAGACACCCAAAGAGGACTTAGACCGTATTTCATCTAAAAGACTTATTTCTAAGGCACTTGTGGGGGCGACGCGCAGGAAGCGCCCACAAGGCAAGACTCTAACTTGAAAAATACATGAAAAAGGGTAGGATCCTAACACAAGGCGTCCAGACCATGTGGTGTGGACGCCTACACAAGGCGAACATACTATGGTCTGGACGCCTATGCAAGGCGTCCATACCATGGTCTGGACGCCTATGCAAGACGTCCATGTGTTGGTGGTTACGAAGGTGGAGAATTTGAAGGGCAATATGGGAAGTTCACACGAAATGTGGACTTTGATTCCATAAAACGGACTTCGTTTAGCAATCTAGTAATTTACTGTACATCATATTATAGTGACCCTGATTAATTTAGTAACCTTTTTATCAATATAACAACTCTTCTTATTTATCACGATATTGATGTAAAGTGAAAATGGGTCACTATATTGATATAAAGGTCACTATATTGATATAAGGGTAACTTATGTTTGATACAAACTACTATATGTATCTGATGCATACAATCCTCTGAAAATGTAAATGCTTAGAGCATCTCCAACAATGATTATTTTTTTCCCTCATATCTCTCTCTATTACTTTCTCACTCATCATTCTTCATCTCAAAACAATTTATTTCATCTTCATCACACAATGACAAAAAAAAAACTCTCTTTAGTTTTTAATTATGCGATATCCACAAACTATGTTGGGATTGCTTTGCCCAACAATAGTTAAAATATTATTAAATAATACAATTAAAAATAAAAGAAAAGGTAAATAGTAACAACTTAAAATAAAATGAAAAGGCAAAAGTGAGAAAATTTGAGGTGAGTCCCAATCGTCAGCAATAGCAGCAAAAGTGATGATGTGGGTCCCAATCGTCAGCCATAGCGCAAAAAAGTGAGAAAAGCAAACAACATGAGTTGTCTATGAATTTAAAATAGTTATCTACTAGGTATTAAAAGTTGTCTGTGTAAAATTAAGGTTTTTATGTTGATATAAGGTTGTCCATGTTCAATACTGTAAAGACTTCCTATTAAAGGCGATTATACCCCGTGAGAGACCACACTATCCCAACAGAAGTGTCCGGTTTATCACGCCTCTTATTATGCCCCAGACAACTTTCTCCGCATTAACTAATTATTTTGTTTTATTTATTGTTAACTAATTTTGACTAAAATTAAATTACTATACTAATTAATCGAGATTAGTGTTTTAATCAAGAAATGAAAATGTGAAGAAAAATATAGCAATATGTGTATCTATTTATAGATCTCGAAAAAGTTTGGATTTTTCGTATGTTTATTTTTTTTAAAATTTTTTTAACAAGTGCAATAACCGAAATAATCATTTAAAGAATTTGAATTAAACTTTGACGCTTGCCCCATCTGTACTTTCCTTCATCAAACTCATCCCATGAAGATTGGGTGACTATTCATTTCATGACATTATTTTTTTGCCATCACCAGTTTAATTTGTTGTAACTAGTGATGGCAACGGATTGAATTTGGATCGGATCCTACTGGATCCAGATTCGATCCGTATCTGTCGGATTATTTTTTCTAGGATCCATATCCATATCCGATGAATCTTACGGATACGAATCTAAAACGGATCCTATAAATAATTGCAAATTTTTGCTTACTTGAAGTTGTCAAAACAACATTATAAATTCAAGCCTTCCATAACATTTTTTTTATCAATACTAGAAATAAACAAGTACACATACAAGTATGCAAAAACACGAAAACTTTTTTCTAGAGAGAGAAAGCCTTTGAAATGCTCTCTTGGCAAAAGGGAGAAGTCCTCTCTGCTTGGGAAGTGAGCCACTGTTCAGACAACTTCTGGAAACCCTACCCTAGGACCTTTGAATTGAACTCATTTTTGCATTTCTCGATTCATCTTATCTCTATTTCCTACTCCTCCTTCATTGGAACTCGATTTTTGCTTTCGTTTCTCTTTTTGGAGCCGCTTGATTGGCTTTGGGTATGGGTTTTACTATGGCCATTATTTTATCATCTCATTTGGTCTGTTTGTCTCATCACTCCAACAAGCTCCCTTTATCTTCTTAAGGACGCCTCCCACCTCAGCAGTAAGAAKTCTCTAGATCTTCCCGCCGACACCACACAATATACCACTACTTACTCTTTGGATCTCAGATCTGATCCTTTTCTCCCTCTACCTCCGTATTCTCCACCCTGTTACCACCGTCACTTCACCACCATCCATCCCCACACCTACTACCGTCTACTACTTCCTCCCCTTCCCCTACCCGACCAAACTTCCGATTCGTCGGAATTTGACCGAACTTCCGATTCGTCAGAATTTGAACGAACTTCCGATTCGTCGGAATTAGAAAAAACTTRCGATTCGTCGAAATTGTGCACGAGTTTATGGGTTTGGTGTCTCTTGGCGATCTGGGCTCTCACCTGCCCTATCTGGTTATGTTTACGCAGTTTRAGGGAGGTATGTGATGGGATTTTAGCCCATCATCCCCATTTTTGGTTTTTCCCTACTTTTCACCTAGATATGCGATGGAGGTTTGATGGTTTCCCTTCTATATCTCCAACTTCTATTGTTCTTTTTCGTCTTATTTTTATTATTATTCTGTGCTTTCACTTTGTGATTTGGGTTTATGTTCATCTCCTTTGTTGGCTTACAGTCTATTATTGGGATACTCTTGTTCTTCTACAATGGATTTCTGTATATTATTGTAGTTCATATTTAACTAACATTTGTGAGTTCTTTTGGTTTTCTTTTATCTGCTCGATTATTCTACATCCTTTGCAAGTGGTTGCCCCCTTATGGTATTATTCTCCATTTTATAGTACCTTGTGGATTGCTCATATTGCTACTTGGCGAATTTTGCATGCCCTCTTCAATGGAGGCTTGGYCACCTGTCTTGAGTTGCCTGTCTATCTACTGTTTCATTCTATTTATTTAATTGTTGATGGTGCTATCTATCCTTTCCTCTATMTGTCTTTTCAGTTTGCTCTCCATTTTACTCTGTTCATTGCATGTTCCTCTATCTCTCTCTCTCATTTCTGCTCTCTGTGCTTACACTGTTTTTCTTCTTCCTCTGATGTGCCCTCCCTCACCCTTCACACCAACTTTGGGTTTTGTTACTACCTACCTCCTAGGGTCAACTGCTATAATATGCCTTTTTTGTGTTTTTTCATGAATTTAGGGTTGTCTGAGGTTACCATTACCCATGTAATTTTGATTAATCTGCAATGGTTCTACTTTCTTGTGCTATATAATGTTTGCGTGTTTTCCTTTGGTGTGTACACATTGTTCCTACTTTGCGCTGTCTTGCCCTTGCACTGCCCCCTGTCTCATTACTACATATTTCCACATTTTATTCTGCATCTTTTCCCCATTTCTTATGTTTTGATGATATTAGTCATTTCAATCTTACATTTTCCCTGTGACCCTATGCAAATTATGGTTCATCTCTGCTATTTCCTTGTTGCATTTCGTGCTTGTTTCATCTTTTACGTGTGCTTTTCTCCTAATTCTTATGCTCCCATTGTGATGTGCTGTCCTCCTCCCGTGCTGCATGCCACTGATCTTGCATTTTCAATGGATTARTYRTGTGTGTTAGGATGCTTCCTATGGCTCTGTGAGTGTCTACATTTTGTGTTTTARCCCTTTTCTCAGTTTCTTTGCTCTTCTCTACCTATGTTTTGTTACCACTCCCACCTTATGAGGTCCACTATTGATATCTCTCATTGTCCTTACCCCTATATAAAGACATTCCCCTCCTTACTGTTTTTTCACCTTTACTTCTTACTTTTTACTTTCTCTTCTCCTCCTCTACTGCCTTGTTTTTACTTTTACCAATGTCTCTCTTCTCCTCCTCTAATGCCCCTCTTGACCAAGGACCTTTTGCTAACCATCCCAATATGGATTCACAATGCTCAACTGCGGGAAGTTTTTCTCCCCATAAAGGTGGAGATCTACTACCTACCCAGCCCTGTGCTCCCGTTGACCTGGGATCTT
>SNQN01000492.1:103701-131526 GCA_008642245.1 Bassia scoparia
ATTAAGTGTCAAGTGTATTGATTCGAGTTTTGTAATATGATTAGGAGGAGACTTCGTAGAGGTCGATTTCTTAGTATTAAAATGGCTTTTCGTTAAGTTTATTCAAGGTACGTACTACTTGCGGAATCGTTGATCTTTATGTATGCTTGAGGATGTCTGAGAACTTAGAGGCATGAGTAAGAAACGTCCATGGAATTGTTTGGTAGTRGCAAATAAATTATTTATTTGTGTCHTGGTCTATATTTGTGGAAATTGAGGAATGTTTGTGGAATTGGTTTATTCATGAGTTTTAGTATGGAAGTTGTTAATTAGTCATTTGATATTAACTAATTGGTTTGCTCTATTGACAAATTATGTGGAGTCAAGTATAACTTGCTCTATGGGGTAAATTATAATACAAGGATGAGTTAAGCGGAGTTAAGTGTAACTTACTCCATGAGGTAATTTTAATATATGGACAAATTAAGTGGGGTCAAGTGTAACTTACTCCATAAGGTGATTTTATTACTCGTTCATGACATGATGCATGATTTGAGTAAATGCAAGTCTTAATGACGATGTTAGTTGGCTTGTCCAACAAGTTAATTAATTAAAGGAATTTGTCCAACAGGTTTGTTAATAAAAGGAATGATTTATGATAAGAGATTTGTAATGTGATTTGCGGTCTTATTGTGAGTCATGTACATTGATGAGTAATTAACAATTAAATAATAACATGAATGAGCAATAAAACTCTGGGCTTGTGTACGTCTAGGGTATTGACAATCAGYGGTTGGGGTTGCGACTTTATTCGCTTCCTTCCGAGGGACGTTTGATCAACGCGTCTCTCTTCACTCATTTTATAACGAATTTTATCCAAATTAGGGTTAGTTTGAGATCTCATCTAATTATGGTGACGGAGTCGCGCTCGTTCGCCATTTGTTTATTGGTTTTTGACGCCATTCGACAAGGAGGCATGGGTTTTGTGGGACCTTGTGTCTGATGARACTTGATGTATGGTTGATATTCCTAAATTGTGAACATGGGTTTGGATAGCCTTGTCTGTTGCTCAAATCATAACTGAAGTAATAAAACTATATTGAGTCATGTATTTGGAGCGATTAAAATTATTTTGCAAAGTACTAATCTGTTACAGGAGCGATTGATGATGTTGGGATAGGATGTTTTGGAGCAGTTTTATATGATATGTGTTTGGGATTGAGTTATTGGATCTTGGTTGTATAAAATGGTTATTTTAGTTATTTTTAGGGTAGGATTCCATATCCTACCTGATCCATCAGGGTCCTAAATTTTAGGATCCAAATCCATCAAAAATGATCTGAGTCCTCGGATTCGGCAGGGTCCTTTACCCACTGCCATCTCTAGTCGTAACTGGTATATCCGTTTTTAGGGAGGATGATGTCCATTTGTTTTCTTGTTTCGTAAATTGTATGTACTCAGCTTTGCCGATTGCGGGTGTTTTTGTATGTTGTGTGTCGTCCACATTTCCTTCTTTTGGTGGACCTGTGATGATCCTTATTCATTTGGAAATTATGGGAAGAAGATTTACAAGTTATTGATGGCTGTAAGGTGCTTTGCAACGTTTGGGTTATGAGAGTATTCATATGTTAAATCCTTGGATTGTTATTTAATGCTCTTTTGAAAATTATAGTATTTTTATAATTGGTTTAAATGATTTTTCCAAGTTCTGTGAGTTTGCCATATCAATTATTCTTGATTTTGAATAAAGGGCCAATGTTGGTTCCTAATTGTACGGTTTTAAAGTTCTTTGATAGTTTTCCTAAAAGTTGGTTATTTGATTATTTATTTTCGTTGCAATATTTTGAACTAGACGAAATGTTTTCACACGTGGCGATAACATGTCAATAGTTTCCGTATTGTCAATTAAATATTCATCGGAAAAGGAAGAATATTGGGTGTTACAATAGGTTTTATTCTCCGAGTATTATGGAACCATTTTACCTTGGTGCCACCAACCGATAGATAGGATGTTGGCCTAGGCAGAAGGCCCCCAATGTCCAGCTTATTAAATAATGAAGTCGATGCAGAAGAAGATACCAGTGACATTAAATTGAATAAATGGTACAACTTATAAAAAATAAAAGAATGAGATAAGGGTAATATTTGTGAGGATGCTCAAGCCGAAGTAGAACGTTGCCATTTTGAAGTACCTTGTCGATTGGTAAATTTGAGAAGGAGAGAAAACACAAGAATTATTGAGATAATGTTGTAAAAAGTGAATTTTCTTCTCCTCAATGGCTCTATTATAAGAAAATGTCTTGGCGGGAAAATTTTGAATTCAAAAGTCATGATGAATGACCATCGGCTAAGCCTTTTCTTAATCCGTCCCTACTCGCCAGCGGCAATATTCGAGCATCACCTGAAAATTTTTCCAAGAAAATCTCGATGGCTAAGTTGCCAATATATCACCTCAATTTTTTTCAAAGAAGTCATGTCGACATGTTAACCGATCCATCGCCTGAATTTTTCAAGAAAATCTCGCCGTTATGTGGTTAGAGTCTTGCCTAAGACTTTTTGAGAAACCATTGTCGATTCCCTTGGCGGCATATCATCTAAAATTTTTGAGGAAATAAGCTCGCCGACTTATGATTGCAGTTATATTACCTAGAGACATTTCAGAGGTCCTTGACGAGTGCCTTGCCAAACAACTAATGACGGAGATCCTTGCCAATAGCTGAATGGAAAGCGATTCATATTCAAAATTATAACTAAGTTGAGGGGCAATTGATGTGTCCTCATAATAGTGGCATTGCACGTGTCAAGATCCAGGCACAAGAATAAAAAGAAAATGAAATAAGGATGACTGGCTAGGATTGAGAAGAAAGATGGACGAATCCCTACGCGACACTTGACATCATATCAATAAGTCAAGAGGGATACAATCCCTATAAATACCCCAAAATTGGGAGATGTGACACATTGAATCATCACCAATCATTGCACAAATCCCAAAAAGCTCTCAAATTCTTCCTAAAAGAGTAATAAGCGACATTTCTTACCTTTCTTGATTCCCTTACTTTACTTTCCTTTACTTCTTTTACCCTAGGCGAGTACTAACTTGAGCGTCAAAAGGGGAGATAACCTTCACAAGGTTATCTCCTTTGTTTTAGGTGTACGGGAGCCTAGCGGGAGCTCATTCAAGCCTTGGAGTCTTAGTAACTGTTAAGGACTAAAAATATTGGTTGACTTTGTTGACCAATAGCAACCAAGAGTTGACTTATATTGACCAAGAAGCAACATCCTAAAGAAATTTTGGTCCGGCGATAGACCATAAGCGCCAGAAAGGAAGTAGTCGGGAGATGGCCCATTTAACATGACCATAAGAAGAGGCCCATCGAGTGTTAGACGTTTGAACAAAAACATGGGGAAAGGAGAAGTATCAAATAGGAAAAGCCCAAGAAACTACTGCTAGGAGAAAACGTTAGTAACTTCCTCCCCACGATCTCCTTCACCCAAGGCTATTAGTAGGCAGAGCCGGATCAAGAGAACAACAACAACAACACATCAAACAAATCTATCTTTCTCTTTTGCACTTACTGCTTTTCTTTAGCCGCACTGGCTACTTGGCTTAGTAGCCAAGTATAGTTTAGTGTAGCGTAGTTTAGTTTAGTCTAGCATAGCATAGTATAGTTCATCTCATGGATCAATAACTTGTTACTATCTTTCCAAATTGTGTGAACATGGAGGTGATAATCCTTCCTTGTAATACAGTTGTAGTCTGACTTATCTTTACTATTTTAATGGAAGGCTTTTATATCTTTTCAATCTTGTTTGTCTTAAGCTTTAGTTCATTCTACACTAGGTTTAGTTTCCTATGTTATACACTCTTTATCTTCGTTCACGACCTTAGGAGCCATTTTTTTATGTTAGCGAGGTTATCTTTAATAAAACCAAAGGGGCAATCCCCTACTGAACTAAAAACAATATTGGACGGTTGACTTGTTGGTGAAATGCAAAATCACCTCAACGTAGCGTGAAGAGGAAGCCTCTATTAGCATCCACCTTATAAATTACTACTTGTTGTAATACTGCAACAACAATAGTGATATGCATAATCTCTAGAATTTAGTTAAAAATATATTCTTTATTAGTTATTGATATTACGGAGTAGTTTTTTGAAATTAAAATGTAAAACTATTCTAAATTTTAGATTAATTGTTCATATGAGTAATTTTACAAAACAATGAGAAAGTTTTTTGGAGAGAAAACTTTTAACGAGGAGTGACATATGTCCCTCCTTGGTTTTATTTTAGTGACATTTTTGATCTGGATATGGTTAGATCATTATTATTAGCTTTATTATTATTATTGTCGAATATTGTTAGGATATAATTATTTTAGTTAGATTTATTTTGCTTATTTTTGGGAAATTCGAATTAGTTTGATTAGATTAGTTTGTTAGATATTTGTTAGTTAGGATATTTTTCTCGATTTGTTAGGATAAATATCTAGATTTCGATTAGGGTTAGTTTAACTAGATATTATTAGGTTATTTTAGATATATTAGTTAGGTAATTTCTGGATAAGATTTATATCTTTCCATAAATATCTTATTTAGTTTAGATATTATTCTGTATTATAAATAGGTTCGAATTCTTAATGAAAATTCAGTTTATTCTTGTCAAAAATCCCTCTTTGTTAATTCAGAAAAAACCTGTGAGTTTTGTGGTTGGTCCGGAAATTCACTTGATTAGCTACATTGTCGGTTGCTTCTTTGGAGCTGGTTCCACTTTGTGAGTTAAGATCCTTCAAATTCTGTGYTTGGTCCGYGYGTTTGAAGTTATTTTCGTTCGTTTTATTCCCATCCTTTGGGAAATATCCWTCTATTCGTGCTTTATTCGTGGTATTCAAGGGATTTGTGAGCATCTCGCTTATAAATCCACATCACATTTACTCCCTCCGTTTTTTTTAATTGTTCTACTTTTTATTTTGGGATATTTTCAATTAGTTGTTTTCAACAAATTTAAAATAATTTTTTACTTTTTACCTATTTTATTTACTCTAACATTAATGAATTACTCCTTTATATATTCAACTAACTATCATTACTTTGCCCAATCTATTTACCCAAAATTACTTTTTTCCCAAAATTTTTCATACACACATTTACTCTTTTATCTAACTTAATAATTTTATCTAACTTATAGAATTAATTTATCGAACTCAATCATCTCTTAAACCTCATGCCACATGAGTACTCCCTCCGTTTCTAAATGTTTTACCCATTTCAGTTTAGCACGTATGCCAATGCACATTTTGCTTGGARCATATCTTTAATTATGCATTACCAATATTATAAAAATTATATATTCTTGTAGTACATACTCATTGAAACAAATCAAATAAYACCCCACATCACTATATTTTGACTTATATGTTAGGATAAATTCAGAAGATTCTCTCATGTTGTGAATAGTGTCAAGATTCTAAATGTATACTGTACAACATTTAAGAACAGAGGGAGTACTTTTTATTTTGCAAMTATTTAATCTATTTCACTAATTATTTCGGACTAATTCTAATTTTTTTGGATATTTAATAGACTCGTATTAATTAATTAACTAATTATTACGGACAAAAAATAAATTATCGGATTTTTTAATAAAATCACATTAATTAATTTCACCGGGCTTAACAAAAATTTACGTATTAATATATATTTTCTGTCTCTTATACACATCTAATAGACTCGTATTAATTAATTAACTAATTATTACGGACAAAAAATAAATTATCGGATTTTTTAATAAAATCACATTAATTAATTTCACCGGGCTTAACAAAAATTTACGTATTAATATATATTTTCAGATTAATTGATTAATTCGGTTAAACCAATATAAGTTGTGAAATTTTTACTGTATGATATAAGTAAATCGGAAAAATAAATTACATCGAATTGATTGACTCGAATAATTTGATTAACATTGTTAAGAATACATTGAAATTTAAAAACCTTAAATAGTATTTTTTGGGATTTTAAGAGAACTTTTAGTATTTTTTTATGGAATTTTAACAATTTTATAATATTTTTGAAAATAAAGAATTAATTGTTAAGAGAGAGAAATGTAAAAGTGTAACAAAATATAGCAAATGGATGTCTATTTATAGATCTTGAAAAGTTATGAATTTGATATATTTTAATTTTTTTACAAACACAAAATCCCCTCCCTCGACTCTCTTGCGAGAATCCATCTGTAATAGGATTTGGAATTAATTGAGATGAATCAACCTATAGGTATGTGTGGCACGCTGCCATTGGGCCACATCACCTACAAGTTGTCAACCCAATATTATTTTTTTTGCCTAATTAAAAACCAAAACAATGTCGTTTCACTCCTCTAACAAGTGAAACGACGTCGTTTCACTTTTCCAACAAGCAAAAAAAGAGAAATTTTTGTCAGCTTGGCGCGGGGCCTACGTTCAGCTAGCGTCTTCATTTACATCATTTTTAATTTTTAGGCACAAAACTTATCGAAAAGTTGTATTTCAAATATCGTGCACCTTTTGTTACATGTTAGAAAATTACAAAGGATTGTCCTTCAAATGTTGAGCAACTCGCGTTGCAAGTTTGTAAACGTAAACCATTCGAAGCTTTATTTTTGTTACAYAATTTTATTTACAATAAATAAATAGATACGCAAAAGGTTACTTATGAATCTCATACTTTACCATCGCCTCTTTATTCCGACCTAATCGTATTGATATACATAATGCAAATGGATTCGTATTGTGCAAAGAAAATCTATATCTATATACATCTACTAAAGCAATCCCCACTTTTAACATGTTCCCCAAGACTTTTCATATTTTTGGTTTTTAAAAATTATTTTTCCAACAAAAAGTAATTAATTATGACGCATATTTGCATAATTTTTTCTCTCTTCTTTAAGATTCTTTTCTAAGGTCAAATAAATACTCTCCAGATTCTTTTAATAGTATTTTAACTATTTTTCCCTCTTCTATAATTTAGTTTTTCAATTTATATATTTTTCCCCGTAAAAATATCATTTTCAATAACGAAATAATCCTACAACGTTCTATAGTCCTTTTTATTTATCTTAAGTTATAATTTAATTTTTAATCCTCTTTGAAAAGTTAAGAATGATATACTACATAATTTTGTACAATCACTATAAGAAAATCARATGCTACAAATCTATATCTTTACCTATTATATTAATTACTCTCACCCCAAACATATATGTGACACATGGCAGCTTTTAGCTCCCTCCAAACTCTTCTCTCATGCTTTCTCACATCAATTTGCCAAGTTATTAATAATCGATCTCTTCAAATTCCTTTTTTCCTTTCATTCTCACATTAACTTCCCCCGTCTATTTATTTCATCTTCTTTTTTTCTTTAAAATACAATTTCACACTCATTAATAATGTTTTCTCTCACTCAATTTTCATTAGATTTTTAAAGTCATCTTCTCCTTTTCTATGTACTAAGATTATCTAAAATTATTGCTCTTAAATTTTGAGATAGTTGCCCACTTTAGCAAAGAAATTGTAGATAAAAATTGTCATTCGTTATAATATCCACTTTTGCAATGTTCATTGCTAATATTGTATTCATTTCTTTTTCTCATTAATTAGTTCTCGATATTTTTTTTATTTGTTTTTCTTTATCTCCACATTTTTCCTATAACTATCAATACTTGAACATTAAAAATTCATCTGCCAATAATTAGGACATGTATTATACTCTATCAGTTTATATTTGTCATGCATATAATAAATTATAAATGATAGATAATAATAAAATAAAAGGATTACTAATAAAATCTATACACCATGTGTCACTTACTTCTTTCACAACATCGATTAAAATAAATGATAATATATAGTACTTCGTACAAAAAATAAAACAATAAATCAATTTTGAGCAAATTACATGCGTGTGACAATGAGCAAATCAAGCGACAAATATTCATAAAATTGATCAATTGTCATTATGGATTTGATTTTTAGTCCTYATGAAAAACAATTTATCAATGTAGATGTATCACTTTAGRTCAATTTATAACATTTCAAAAATAAATTATGATTAATGTTTATGCTCTCTTCAAATAAATAACAAGTTTGTATGTTACGAAGTAATTACAAGTTTGGAATACTTTTTCTATTAAGTTTAAATCTATTTCAATAAAATTATGATTGATAGTACAATTATATTTTACAAAAGTTATGTTTAAAGTTGATGAATTTATCTAATAATCCGGGGCATCGCCCGGGTCGAAATCTAAWAAAACCGTGCATCGCACGGAGTATTATGTGGTAATTACTTAAGAAAATAATGAGCATGAGTGGTAGAGGAATGGTCAAAGAAAACCCACAGATCCAAATGGTAGTCTAAAAACGAAAGCTAATAAAACTGACCAAACCTTAGATTAGCAATAGTGGGCTCCCACACAAATTCACAATTAGCTTCTCTCCCCCTTCATTTTCTCCGAACAAACTCATCCCCAACACGCAATCAACCCACGCAATTTCACAACACACATTAACTCACAAGTCACAACTCATAACATTTGATTCAACTTACTCCTCTCAAAACCAACAAACAAACAAACAACTCGTGAACTCCTAACCACTTAGCCTAACCTAACCCCCCTTTCTCACCACCAACCAACCRCGCCCCTTCTCCTCCTTTTTCTCTCTCCTCTTTCCCTCTTCCCCCCTCCTTCTCCCTCTATTCTGTTGCATCTAAGCTTCGTTTCCTTCCATTCCACCATGGCATCTGAGGAAGATCAGCCTATTTACAACGACGACGATTTCGACGATGATGACGACGACAACGACAACGACAGCGAGCCCTTGAATGGCGCSGTCCCCGATGTCGAGGATTCCGAATCTTCTTCGTCCGAGGACGCCGAGGAGGACTCCGCACCTGTTCCCGGAGACTCCACCGCCGTCGTCACCGTCGCCGCCATTCCTCCTTCCTCGGTTTCCGCCGTTTCGGTTAATCTGCCGCCCCAGCCGTCCACCAGCAGCGCCGTCACTATCGCGCTTCCTGACCCGAAACGACAGCGTGTTGACTCGTCTCCTCCGATTGTTACTCCCGAGAAGAAGCCTCCTGCAATCGACGATTCTAGYAGGTTGTTTCAGCGGCTTTGGACGGATGAGGATGAGATCGAGCTCCTTCAAGGCTTTCTCGATTACACCTCGAGTCGTGGTACGAATTCTTCCGGTCATCARCACGATACGGCSGCGTTTTATGATCAGATCAAGTCCAAGTTGCAATTGGATTTCAATAAGAATCAATTGGTTGAGAAATTGCGGCGCTTGAAGAAGAAGTACAGGAATGTTTTGAGCAAGATGAGCTCCGGAAAGGAATTCGTCTTCAAGAGTCCTCATGATCAGGCTACTTTCGAGCTTTCCAGGAAGATTTGGAGCAATTTGTCGTCTGCGAATTATCGCAGTGTTGCTGAATTTGATGATGACGATCAACAAAACCCTAACCCTAATTCCGGGAGTGGTAATTTGATGATTACCGCTGCGACTCCTCCAAGGCCGCCCAATAGCAGCTATGTGATCAGCCATATCAATCTCAACAACTCGGCCTCGACGAACCCGACGCCCACACCTATGGTGGTGGATTACAAGGCAGGTAGCAGTGGTTGTTATAATGCTAGTAATAATAATAGTAGTAGTAATAATGCTGTTGGTTTTGATATTATGATGTCGAGTTTGAATAGTCCTGCTGCGAAATTGTCGACGAGGAAGAGGTCCAGGGTTAAGGTCGAGGATCATAAGTTTCCCAGGAATGTCAGTTTGGGGGGTAATGTTGGTGTTGAGAGTGGGAATGTTAATGTCAATGAATTTAATAACGTCAACAATACTAATAATCTTAGTGGTAGTAATAATGTCAATCTTGGTTCAACAATGCAGGGATTGATAGAGGAGGCTGTAAGGAGTTGTTTGTCGCCAATGGTTAAGGATTTGGTGAATAATGCCGTGAGTGGGACAGGTTTCGGAGGCATTGGTGGTGGTACTTCTGGTGGTATTGGTGGGGTTAAGGGAGTTGGTGCTTTGGCTATGAATGCTGTGCCATTTAATTTTGCAGGGGTTAATACGGTCGGGAGTAGTGGTGGGGATTTAATGGACGAGAAGTGGCGACAACAACAGATATTGGAGCTTGAGGTGTATTCAAAGCGTTTGGA
This sequence comes from Bassia scoparia, assembly GCA_008642245.1. Lineage (NCBI taxonomy): Eukaryota > Viridiplantae > Streptophyta > Magnoliopsida > Caryophyllales > Amaranthaceae > Bassia > Bassia scoparia. The sequence continues at coordinate 113,892 of SNQN01000492.1, forward strand.
GTTGGTTCAAGATCAAATTAAGTTGTCATTGGAGGAACTCAGATCATTGGGGAATTGAAGTTCTGATTCCCATGGGGATGGGGCGTGGGTAAGGGTGTTTAAGTGGGGTGTTGGGGAGGGAGGATCCCAGTAGGTTAGTTGATGTGGATTTGTGAGTTTCTCTAATTTATTTTTCATCTTTGATCGATAATCAAATATCGGTTTGGCTGATTACATATGTGTAGGTTAGTAGCTCTGAAGTCCATAGATTTTCCCTTTTTCCCCTTTCGTTAGTTTGACATAAATGAGAGCTGTTGAATAATGTTAATTTCATGTGTGTAGCTCTATGCTCAACTCAATTTTATGTATAGCAATGATTTGAATAGAGAAGGCGGAATTCACATTTACGTATTATTCTTCGTGAGAGTTTTTTTTAAGAGCTTTTGTATAGTTACTTAGCACAATTTCATTTATATATTGTACTACAATGTTGAATGTTGATGATTTGCTTAGGTTGTTGCTTGAATTTATTTGGTAGTTTTTGAAACTACTAATATTATCAATTGGATGCGTAGCTTCTAGTACTGTTTAGCCGTATGGACTATAATTTGTATATGAGCTAATTCAGATGTTTAAKTGGGGACTTTGGGCCCATCTTGCTGCTGATGGATTCGGCAAGGTTAATGGTGAGTGCTCTGGTTTTGTGTTCATGGCCGGTGTTGATAAGTTTGAAGCCCTTTTGTCCATTGGCATATTTTAAGTTTAAAGCCCGTTCTGGTTGTATTGTTTGTTTGGAGATGTCTTTCATAGTGTTTGAGCTCCATTGTTATTTGATCCGAGATAATATAATTCTTTCTCGTGCAAAGTCGTCTGGTAAGGGCTGGTTTTGATCTCATTTGAGTTTGTCTTGTAGAAGTTTGATATGAACTTTGAAAATCCATGCTTTGAGTCATGAACCATACTTTATCCATTGCTATGGATTGAATTAGTCTAGCTGAGTTGGTTTAACAAAGGTCATTAGTCATTATTCTTTGAAATGAATAATATTAATTTCTAATTGTCCCTTTGCTGTTGCAATTTTGGATGGTCACTGTCTAGTATTAAATTTAGTGTATATTTTTGTTTTTAAGTGTTATGTTCTGTTGTCAGTTGTCATATTTGATTTGTGTTTGGTTATTTTGGTATTTTTAAATCTTTGAAAAGTGGTCTACTATTATGGAACCTGTCAAAATGGATTAGTGGCTTTTGATATGCAACTAGAGAGATGTGCTAGAGGGGTGTGCTTGTGATAAACTTGTATCAACACCCATTAGTGGCATATCTACAAGTGCAAGATAAACACTATTCGAGTCCCGTTCACGGGTGTATCTCTATTCATTACTCCTATGGAAGGTAGAGGATTAGAGGTCATGGCATGGGATAGCAGATAGCTTCTTGCCATATCGCTAGCTAGGTCCCCATATAGAATCATCCTCACTATATAGTCAGTCCATCATCGTGCTCGCCTTTTCTTATCATGGCATATGGGAAGTTTGCCCTTTCCTTCTGTCAATTCCCACCATTTCATATGCTTAGGTCCTTTCTCATTAACCATTATGGCTTTAATTATGGGTCAAAAAGCCAGCCATAAGCCCCCCATTCTTACCATCCTTAAAGTATGGAGTTGTTTTCTTTTTGGGTGGAATACTTTTCTGGGATTAAACTTTTAAAAGTACCGCCTTCTCGAAAATGTTATTGGTTTTTAATAATGCTTCGCAAGTGAACTTTCCTTTGTTTATTAGCAGTAACACTTTTGTTTTTCTTTATTATGAGCAATTCAACCATATACCTGTGTTGGAGCCTTAGTTATGTCAAATCTAGAAGCATATACTTTGACAGAAGTAGGGTATCAACTATCAAGTGAAAGGATGAGTATTGGTAATCATCCATAGTATGAGTGTATGACAGTATTGATCATCATTCACAGTATGTCGGTATCATAGAGCGAGAGTGGGGGAGTAATCTCTCAATCACTCGCATCTTCAACATCGTGTTGTTGTTGAACTTTGACGTCGTGCTTCTGTTGATCGATTCCCATTCCCGGGTCATTGATCATCATGCAGTGCATACTCCCATAAAAATTCGAAAGCATGGGGGAAGGAATAAATTCGAAATGTTTAGAGCCGTTGAGTTAGTTGAAGAGGCAAAGGAGCGTATGGGTGATGGCCTTTATCTTTTATAACCCAAACAATGGCAGACAGGGGACCTTAAAACAGCCTCATATATCCTTAGAGATTCTAACATTTTCCAATGCCGTGTCGAAACAAAGAATATGCGTGCGTAAGTTAATTCCCAAGGCAAATGCTGGGACTTGGAGTTGTTTGGCGTTTTGAAATGAGCAATGGTTGTTAATGGGTTTGGTTGCCACTTAACTTTTATTTTAAAGTAGCAACTACGTTTGCAACTTGTCCATTGTTGCCTAACTAACTGTTTACTCCCACCAAATTATGACTACTTGAAAAGAAGTGTGTTTGAAGTTGATGTCTGAAAACGCTGTTTGGGTGACCAACTGACCGCTGAGAGCAAGAGTAACTACCTTGAGTCTTAAACTTAAAATGACATTATTTTTTGAAAAGAAGTGTGTTTGAAGTTGCTGGGCATGTTTGGCAACAATAGCGGTAAAAGTAGTGTGTAGCTGTGATGCTAGTATGTGGCGATATAAAGATAGATTTTTTTTTTTTAATATGAGTGTTCGGTAATAGTAACAGTTGCAGTTATTGCATAAGAAAATAAATCATCAAGTATCGTTTTAATTTAGTTTAAACGCTAAAACGTTACTCTTATTAGTGATCGTAAAAGTAGCTCTAAACGTCACCTTGTCAAGCACTAGTAAATTTAATCAAATTGCGTTTTGATTTAGTTAGAACGCTGAACGCTACCTAAAAACGCTACGCCAAACACGCACGATGTCTAAAAAGTAAAATCGTTGTTGGATGACTAATTGACCACTCGGAGCAAGTTTAGCCTTGAGTCTTCAACTTAAAATAACATTAATTTTAACTGTTTAATATGAGTGTTCGGTAATAGTAGTTGTTGTATTTATTGCATAAGAAAATTGATTATCAAGTATCGTTTTAATCTAGTTTAAATGCTAAAACGTTACTTCTACTAGCGATTGAAAAAGTAGCGTTTGACACTAACAATACTCTAAATGTCACCTTGTCGAGCACCAATAAAATTAATCAAATTGTGTTTTGATCTAGTTAGAACGTTGAGTGATACCTAAAAATGCTACTCCAAACACGTACGATGTCTAAAAAGTGAAAGTGTTGTTTTGGTGACTAATTGACCATCCGGAGCAAATTTAGCCTTAAGTCTTCAACTTAAAATAACATTATTTTTAAGTGTTAAATTGTTTCTTGATATTTCAAAAATAAATATGGTCTTAAGACAGGCCAAATTGGCGTACGAACTTGGTGCGAGGTGCACAAAACAACACCAACTTGATCGGATGCATATAACAGTATCAACTTGAAATTCGGTTGCAACACATAACATAAACTTGAATTTGTGGGTACATGACAACTCCAACTTGAACCTCGGGTGCACCAATTTGAAGCTCAATTACTTGTAAAATATAACATTTATGCTATGTGTTGCACCTGAACTTCAAGTTGGTGTTGTTATTTGCACCTGATCAAGTTGGTGTTGTTATGTGCACCTGATCAAATTGGTGTTGTTTTGTGCACCTTGCCTCCAAYTTCGTGTTGTTGCGGCCAATTTTACCTAAGACAAATGTAGTCCAACAATTGTTTTATTTGTTTGCAACAATTATTTTCAAATTAGAAAATTTTAATCACGAAAACAATAACTGCAACTTACCTTAATTAACTTCAAAAWAATGCTTAAAATCAAAATATATGATAAAAATATGTACAGTAATTTAATTTAGTTAATTTGAAAATATTTGCTGAAATCAAATTAAATATAAAAAATATGTTGTATTAACATGTGTTTTATATTTGAATTTTTTTAATGTTATGTTAATTTTTTTTGAATCAAACTCATAAAAATAATTTGTTTCAAATTGTAAGAATATATCTTTTCATTAATTTAATCATTAACCCGTAAATAAATTTTTTGATTATCTAATCATAAAACACTATTATCAACATTTTACAAGAATTACTTGGTTCATATTTGTAAATACTTAATTGAAACCAATAATAACAAGAATACCTTCAGCTCGAAAACACACACATTAATGAATGTATATTACTATATTTTTTATATGTATTTTGTATTTTATAAACTCTAATTAGCAAAATAAAATCTTTATTAAAGAAAAATATTGAGAATATCGTATGAAAAGTTCAAAAATAAATAATCAAAATTTTTGTATGAGTCTGACACTAACACAAGTCACTAGCATAATACGACACSAGAGTTTTTAAAAACTTTTGTATGAGCCTGACACTAACACATGGATTGGATTTTGAACAGTTTTATTTTGAAAAAAAAATTCATAAAATATAGAAATTTTACTGAGGAGCGACATAACACATGAATCAAATTGTACATGAGCTTCACTTTTAGAATTGAAACAAGCTCAACACGGCACACATTGATTTAATTAAATTCGGCAAGYCAATATTTATAAGCATYACATTTCGATCGATATAACCAATAGCTACCTTTAAGCTAATTGTAAATATACGAGAAAGTAAGAAGGGAATGGCCGAATGAATTAGCCAAGGGTGCAAAGGTTATGACAACCAAAATACATCTTGTGAGGGGTGGATAATATGATTCAAATGCGTTGGATTTGTAGCATGTACTTATACTATGTTTATTGTAAGAGGGGATAATATGATTCAAATGCCCTYGATCTGTAGCATGTACTTGATATTATGTTTATTGATTAATCGCTCTTTTCCAACCAAAAAATAGATAGTATAGTTGTAGTTAATAAGATGTGTAATGCATTTATAGGCAACTAGAGGTGCTTATGAAATGAAGCAACCCTAACTCATGTTTTTCTTGAGCTGCACTTGGTCAAATCTCAATGAACTTGTTTATATATGTGACTTTATTTGATTTTGACAAGTTGCTAAAAAKCGTGCAAGAAATTYGGGAAAAAATCATTATCAAGTGATCGATATCAGTAGGAGGAGGGAAAACTTAGTGTCTACATACATAAGATTACAAACAGTCTTTACTCATCATTTATCATTGTTAATTGAGTAAGAGCAAATTTATTAAACAAATACTATTATTACCCACAATGTCATTGGCTTATGAAATCATTAATAACCAAAAATAAAATGCCCATAAAAGAAAACAAAAATAAATTGAGTAGGTCTCATTTAAGTGGCACTAACACTAGAGAGAATTAGTATAATATTAAAAGTTTCAATGTAATAAATTAGAAAACAAAAATAAATTGAGTAGGTCTCATTTAAGTGGCACTAACAAAAATTGTTTACCTTATTAATCAAGATATATTTATTGAACTAAATAGGTTCAATGATGGTATATATTAGCAATAACCTTTATGAATTACTCCCCTTTTTATAAACTTACCAAATTTTATTCCTACTTGTTGAAATCAATATGTGTACTTTTTTTTTTGTGCGAAAGAGCCACAAGGGCAGAGAATATTTACAAGGGGAGGGGGTATGAGGATTCGAACCTCTGACRATGGGGATCAAAGGTGGGGTTGAAGTCACTGCTTCAAACCCCTTCCTCATCAATATGTGTACATAATTGTGTTTGTGTATCAACTAGTTTTTTTTTTCCCGTGCAATGCACGGGCAACATTCTTAATTAAAATATGTCTTTTGTATAATTTTGAAAGTTTGATGATAAAATGTTTGAAAATGATAGGGATAAAAATCAAATGTTTTAAGAAAATTAACATGTGTCTCTTAACATGAATGCATGGTGGTGTTTTCATGCGGGGCATATTTTAGGTTATTTTTAAGAAAGAAATAATATTGTTTTGATTTCAGTCTTCCTGATGAAATATTAAATATAAATATATATTGAGTTAATGTTATTGTTGTAGACATTATAAAGATAAAATTGATAAATGAAAGATGAATAGAGAAACTTGTGAGCTAGAGATTTGAAGAGATTATAGAAAACTATAAAGAAATGTTATAAACTTTAAACTTGAAGTTTGAGGAATAATTGAATACTCCCTCCGATTTTTAATGTTCTATGCATTTACTATTTGGGAGAAAAATTAGGAATAATGTAKTTTATCCGTTTTTTTAGATGCCCCAYTTTGACAATTACACTATTCATAGAAAYTACTTTGACCAAGTTTTGCGCTTTACACGTAATGTTTTTTATAATTTTCATTAATCATAATTATAGTTATTAACGGTCAAAGTTGTGTCTCAACAAGTGTGTTTTGTTGACTGGGACATCTAAAAAAAACGGAGGAAGTATTATTATGTGAGTGAGGTCAAAAAGTAAGAGAGAGAGTGTGAAAAAGGAGGGAAAATATGGAAAAGTGGGGGTAAGAAAGGGAATGTGTGGTTAAAAAGTATGAGAGAGAGTGTCCCAAAATGAAATAAAGCACAATTCACAAAACATTAAAAATCGTCCAAATGAYAAAATTGCATAGAATAATAAAAATCGGAGGGAGTATATGATATGTCATTATTGAGAAGAACAATGATGTGTCATTGTGAAGATGGGGGGTTGATTTGTGAAAATAGTGATTTGTCACTTTTCCACGTGTCATGMATGTGTTTAGAGGGTGAGTTTTAATATAAAAGGTTACTAGGGTGGTCCAGCGATACAGTGGAGGGTTGTTACTGCGATTTGGTAGTCTACTGGTGATGCAGAYGTGAGGGAGGAGAGAGAAATGTATGTGGTGGTTTGGTGGAGTGGATTAGGTGGTTAAGAGTTTTTTAAGATTAGGTCATGTCACCACGTGGAAAATTAGAAGTTGTAGGCCACTGCGTGTAATTTAGAAAATCTCACGGCCACTGTGTAGAATACGCAAAACTAAGTTGCCATAGTGTGTAAAAAGTGAAACCTTGATGCTACTATATAGAATTTCCCAAATATTTAATTTGTTTTATTGATTTTGTTACGGATGAATATTCTTCWATGAAATAGCAACTATTGAATAAAATTACCTAAAGAACTAGGTTATTGTGTGCTAAGTTAAGTGCAATACTAGGTAACATAATATAATATAACCTTTAATGTTCATGCCACTTCATTTTTTTCAACTATTCACGAGTGGATGGAATCTTGCAAATAACCTTTAATGTATAAGAGTAAATATAGTGATATGAGATCTTGTTTGTTTCGTATTAATAGGTAGATTATTAATATTCAATCGTTATAATTTTCACAAATCTATAACTAAAGATATAATCGATACAAAACATGCGTTGGGAAGCGTATGAACAGTAACTGGCAGGAACATTATGGAACAGAGGGAGTAGCAACTATTGAATAAAATTACCTAAAGAACAACTAGGTTATTGTGTGCCGAGTTAAGTGCAATACTAGGTAACATAATATAGTATAATACTCTAATAAGAGTACCATTTGTGAAATATAAAATAATAGATAACCCTCGAGCATTTGCTCGATTCTTAAATAAAATACAAATTGTTCTAAATTAAATCAAAATTTGATATTTTCAAATTGTAATTATTTATAAATAAGGTTTTATTTTTGGAATTTTTTTATACTTATATACAAACTAATAAATATATAAAATTTTAATCAAAAACACATTTATTACTATTCATTAAAAGATTTTTTTCTAATGTTTTATGCAATTAATCAATAAAGTGTGTTTGGCGGAAAACTTAGGATGGAAAATGTGGGAGGTGGAGATTATATTAGTAAAATGTGGGAGGTGGATCATTGGAGATACATCTTTACTGACTGTACTGATGATTTGGATGAGGGGCTGGCTCCTACTAGCAAAACAGTCCCAAACTGTATTGACTTGACTAAAGGGCCCTACTAGTGAGTGACTCTTAATGCTGACTGATGGTGCGTGGAAGGCTAAGGAGCTCGTGGAAACCGCGATTGGCTACGTTGTGAAGCAGGGAGGCTGTCAGTTCTTGAGTAAGGAGCGAGAGTCTTGGCTATGGATGCAAATAGGCGAGTTCTTAGCTGTCTTGATGGGCTTAGGGAAGCCAGAACTATATCCATGAGTGTGGAGTTTTGAATCGACTGCCATGTCTGCCAACTCATAATTGACTGCCTGCAGACGATGAAAGTCCCTTGGGATGCAGGAGTACCTTCTAGATAAATTGATCTTTGTAATTCTTTCTTTGTATTATATGTTTGTAGGTTAGTCGTAATTTGATTAATGAGGCCATTACTAGCGACTTGTGATAGGAAAGGATTGATGTTGTTTGTTGCTCAAAAAAAAAAAAACAGTTATTAGATTTTATTATTGCATACAAAAAGAGAGAGGTAGTAGTGCATGTAAAACATAAAGTGAGTAGACTATGCGAGAAACACTACTCAAATACTCAAGTGACAAATAGTGGCCAAGGAAGGTTCATCTAACTCACTAGTCACTAATAATGCAATCAATGTAACTTCAATTCAAACATACATAGTCCATTAACCAATTTTATTGCACAAACAAGATAGTGTGGTCCAAATTAAGCAGAGCAGGTTCGAGGAAGCTGTCATTGTCCTTAGGCCGTGTCATTGTGTCAACCAAAATGAGTCGACACAATATGAAAGCTCAAGCTCATCTCKTCTCAAAATCTAATTGGTGAATTGATCGACTTTTCTTTGGGTTCTGTTACGAGGAGTTTGTACGTTAGGTGGATTAATCTTTCAAATGAGTTTACATGGATATCTTCATGYATAAAACATTCCTTTTATTTAGCTGGGGATTTTCCTATACTCAAAACCCTATCATGAYACTTAATTAAGTTAACAAGCGAGAGACCCTTCACCACTSACGCCAACCCCACTTGGTTTAAGTTGGCCGATGACTCATAACACTTAACACCCACCAAACTTGGGATACTTTAATGAGCACATTGACATGGTCGGTCCATACTGCCTGCCTCAAAACTAGCTAGGTCTTACTTCTTATGTAGTGGTGCTCATCACGGCTTTTATGCACAATTAGACTACTCTTTCTTCCTAATTAGTCATCTTTTGCTCATAATCCTTGTCTTTTTTGGCTTTGGTTATAAGTTGCTTTATATATTTGGTAAGGCCAGCTGTTGTTGTATCATCTGTCAATTTGAGACCAATACATGCAAGACAGCATCATATTATTGTCTAGATATTTTTAGCGTGATGTTCACTTTATGAATGTATAATGTTCATAATAGCAGTATAATACGTTATCCAATTCGATCTACGAATGGTCTTAGTAAAAATCATAATCAAACATGCTATTATAATACCATTACTTATACTATTATGAACATGATACATGATACATGATACATGATACATGATACATGATACATGATACATGATACATGATACTTCATTGTAAATGCTTAATTGTGGTACCTTGTGGAATGGAAGTGTATGTAGTTATAGACCTATAGTATCATGTGGGATGAAAAGTAAGTATTGGTACACTGGTAAGGTGCGCAATTTCATCCACATCCGATGAATTTCTAACTCATTCGATTTGAATAAATGGATGAAAATTTGAAAAAACATGGATGATGGATGGGTCGGATGCGGATGAACATACATCCATACTACAACTCAATCCACACTATCCATCCACTCTTTTCGTTTCATTTTGTTCGTCTTGAGGTGGAATTGGGATGAGAATGAAGAAAAATGAATCTTTCATTAAGAGAATGTGTTAATTAAATAATATTCTTAATTGAAAAAAGAGTTAATGAATTTTTTATTTAGTATAATGGGATAATGTATTAAATGTGTTTTGGAAAGTGAATTTGGTGGAGTAATTTAGATAGTGATTTGACTTTTATTAAATATGATGAAATAAAAATAATAAATATCATTCATTTATCTATATAACTGGTGAATAAAATTGATGTTAATATGGACAAAATAATTTTAAACAAGACAAACATTTAGGAATTTCATTTCGAAAAATAGGACAAACAAAAGGAATAAAAGGAGTACATTTTATTATTATATAAATGATAGAAATTCATATACTATTATGTAATCAAAAGATGGTTTATAATAAATATTTATATTATTTTTTTTAAAAAAAATTAGCTACTAATTATGGACCATGTCTTTAGTATTTTAGTAAAATATTTTTTTAATTTTATATTCTCTACTATATTAGGATATCTTTATGCATTATTTATTTATTTTTATACAAATCCATTAAAAACCCACTCCGATTGACTCACTCGTGGCTATAGATGTGTTGGATGATGTCACTACAAGAATCAGGCTTGATACCTACCGAAATTACCTACTACTGTAATATTGGTAGGTAATTTTCATTTTACCTACTGCATCACGTTTACCTATTGTGTAATTGGTTGGGTATATAGGTAAATAGTAGTAGGTAAAAATATTTACCGCTAAATGGTAGGTGATTTCGGAAATACCCACCAGTTGAATACCTATTACACTATATCTACCATAAGTCCATAAGTAGTAGGTAATCGCTTTACCTAACATTTTTTCGCGAATTACCTATCACTTTTAGCGGTAGGTATTAAGCTTATTTCTTGTAGTGTGTATTTACCCTTAGGAGATGGAGGCAAATTGAGGTCCATCCGATCCATCTCCGATCCATTGCCACCACTATATACTGGTAATGGTATCATATGTGTGGAATAATGAAAGTTATACTAGTGATARCACGTGGAAAAACCCAATAATACATACATCAAGCAAATACTCTTGATATTATAACAAGTATTACTCTCTTAATATGAGAACTATGAAAACCTTGATGTCGCGTTTGATTATTGGGACTAAATAGTTGGATTGAGAATAAATTTGTAGAGTAATTTAAATTGAAAAAAACTTTAAAAATCACTATGGGGAATGAAGTGTTAGAAATATGAAAAACGTTTGAGGCCCTTTGAGTTGCTTTGACTTGCTAAGAATTCGATTATGGTTTTGCCAGTTTAGAACCTCACAATAGACTCATGTTTGGAAACCAACATCATTACCAACCTCGCGTCTAGCCAAATCTTTGCCTTAGCCAACAAATTTGACCCTTTTTATTTCTCGAACCATAGCCTAAATTCTTTTGGTCACCTTCCAAGGACTCATTGACTCAATCCCAAAAGAAAGTAAAGGCCACCTGACCTTTGGGTCAGTACAATCTTATTGGGGAAGCTCATGCCCATACAATCCATCCACCTTCCCTATGTTGATCTAAAGAGCCGTAAAACCACGTTGTCTCAAAGTCTCGTGGGGGGCTCGTCGCACTCATGGCCCCTTAATTCCAGTGGGGGCTTCTTGTCTCCTAAGGCCCTATTACGTGTTCCAAGTCTTTTGCTATCAAGTGGAAATCCTGAAAAGTCACTTTTGGACCCTGTCTCTTTCCAATCAAAGTCACTGCTCTGCCAATGTTAAGTTAAGTCACGTCCAAATGTACCTTTCTCTAAGTCACTCCCTCAAATGACACTCTTGATTGGGCACTTGGTACTAGGATTAGCCTCTAGTATCGTCCTTCATGTCCTAGAAACCAGACCTAAGACGTGACTCTTCAAATTCAAAAGGCTCTTTCGAATCATTGTCTAGAATCAGACCTGGACAAGACACTTCAAATCATTCTAGACATCAGACCAGACAAGACACTTTCAAATCATGTCTAGAATCAGACCTAGACAAGGTCACTTTCAAATCAATGTCTTAGAATCAGACCTAGACAAGGTCACCTTTCAAATCATGTCAAGATCAGACCTAGAAAACACTTCAAATCACGTCTAGAAACCCAGACCAAGACAAGTACTTTCAAACATGTCTTAGAATAGACCTAGACAAGTTCACTTTCGACTCACGTCAGAACCAGACCTAGACAAGACCACCTTCAACGACTCTATCAGAATCATGTCGTGAACCAGACCTCAGACAAGCCACTTTCAAATGACTCTTTCAAACTATTGTCTAGAATCGAGAACCTAGACAAGACTCCTTCAATGACTTCCAGAATCATGTCTAGAATAGACCTAAGACAAGAACTCTCAAAATCATGTCTAGAACTAGACCTAGACTGGCGCTCTTTTCAAATTCAAATCACTTTCAATCATGTCTAGAATCAGACCCTAGAACAAGACACTCTCAATCAATTTCTAGAACCAACCTAGACTGGACTCTTTCAAATTTCAAAGGCCTCCATTCAAATCAATGTCTTGAACCAACCTAGACAAAGCCAATTTCAATGACTCTCTCAACCATTCTAAAACCAGACCTAGACAAGCACTTTCAATGACTCCTCTCAAACCATGTCTAAAAACAGACCTAGACAAGACTCCTTCATGACTCCTCAGAATCAGTCTAAAACCAGACCTAGACAAGACCCCTTCAAATTCAAAAGACTCTCTCCAACCATGGTCTAAAACCAGACCTAGACAAGACTTTCAAATTTCAAAGACTCTCTCCAACTAGTCTGGACCAGACTCAGAAAAGCCCTTCCCAAATTCAAGACTCTTCCAAAACCAATGACTCTGCCACTCTCCAATATCAAAAGTCCAAGTTACAAGGCCAACATTGCATGCAAATTTCGCTAGACGTAAAAACAGACCTATGTCGTCACCGAGGTAGTCCTTAATCATGAATTAGGGCTGATCGTTTTCAAGTCAATGCTCAATGTTCTTCGGAAAGCATGGGACGCACGGCTGCATTCTCCCAATCAGACGAGGGAAATGACGCTCAAGACTTGTCAGACACAGCAAGCACATCGAACCGCATTTGGGACAACGGCTACAGGTAAAACTAACCTTTGTTTGCAGGTACCTCGGCGAAAAAGGTAACTCAGGGTCGCAGAACGTCTGAGTTCTTTCCGTCCCGAATCGAATACTTTGACTTTCGTCTTACGAAACAGCGTCTTTAGACACAGTCAAAGTGGGGGTCTTCTGTAGACACCTGAAAATGTGTCTCCCCAAATGAGCTAAATCCGTGATGAAATATACCGGCCTCGCGTTTGTTTTCGACTCGAAAGATGCTTTGAACTCGACGGAAAGTTGGAAATACGTAGGTCGACTCCGGAACTATTGACAAGGTCCACTTACAAGGCTAAACATATTTTCTTTCGGTTTTTTCGATAAACCAAAGGTTTTCGAAGGTTTTCAACAAGTCACGCGGGCGATCTCGTGCTTTCGTTTTCCATCATGTTGGCGTCACATTTTTCTGAATCCACCAATATTTCAAATTATTTTTTATTTTTTCTATGATTTTTCTATGAATGCAATGTTTAAATACGCGAATTACGCCAGAAAATACGTGAATAAATTAGAAAAATAAACTCCGGGAATACGTGGAACCTTCTAGAACATCCTAGAAATCCTTGCTTGGAGAGCAAGGGTGTTAGTTGCGTCAATCAAGGGAAATCACGAAAATAAAATCGGAGGACATCGAAATATACGAGGTTTTGAAATATATAACTCAACCAATTGAGCGTATATACGCTGAAATGGAAGCGTATATACGCTCATACAAGGAGCGTATATACGCTACATTTGAGCGTTATACGCTCCAATACTGCTACAAACGATTTGCCAAAAATCATAAGCAACTTGAAAGCGTATATACGGCTGGAAATGAGCCGTAAATACGCTCCTCACACTGCGTATATACGCCATCCAGCGTATATACGCAGGGTTTTTCCCTGCCTCGTTTGCTCGTGCACTATAAATACTCCATGCCTGCTCAGTTCGAGACACGACTTTAAAACGCACAAATTCACCTCTGACACCTTCACTTGACACGACTTTCGATACACTTCAACAGTCACGAGACACATCTATATACCTCTCTAAAAACACATCAAACACATTCGATTTCAATTCAAAGCATCGATTTCTCTTCGATCAACAGCGAAATAAGGGGTATAACTGAAATTAACTACACCAAACCTTTCTTTCACTCTTTTTTCAATTCCATTTTCATTTTAATTATTAAACCATTATTTTTAGTTTAATTTAATTAAAAGCAATGTAGCAACTCACTTGTTAATGGTTTCAAGTAAATATGAGGTTTTCTTCATATTTTCATTGTTTCCATGGTTTTTGGCTTTTACTATTATACATATTGTTAATTGTCAATACTAACACGTTGTTTGTCCTGCAATTAGCAATTCAATCGAAAGGCGATTCCTTGAGTTTATCTAATAATTTTATGTTTGCAGTGACAGGTGAGAAAGGACACACTGTATACAATTATGCTCACTAACCTTTGTTTTCCATGTCTTGTATATATATCTTCTATTAACACTTGTATATATTGTTTAAAACAAACCGGAATTATCGTTTGTCCCCATTAAACGTCAGATAAATCATGGACGACGGACCGGTTTTCTTAAGCACCTATTAAACATTGACTAACAACAAGTGATCGCCTTGGTCCATTGTAAAAGTCTTGGTTTGTGTATAATAGCAACCCACCTAGTAATCAATGCAACTTCAAAGTCAAATCATAGGCTCTTTTTGAATTCAATTGTTATGATTTTATGGAATTCGACAATGAGACCGGTAGAGGCGCTACAGATGCGGGCGAATTGGGTTACAGATCTGATCGTACCATGTCCCAGAACCCACGACTGGTTACTTGATTGGTGGGGCCCATTAATTTGGCACCAATGTTTCGGGCGCTGAATAAACCTATATAGGCAACGGTGGCGATCCCCCTCAATTTCACGACACACCCCAACGCATTCACTGCGGATTCCATGGCTCAACTCCATGACACTGAAGCTGAGGTCACCCCTTGCCTAAGGCGGGGCGAAGCCCTAGCACTCCCCCACAAAAAAATAAACTAAAACCCGGAAATGAATCCAAGCGACAGTAGCGGTCAGTAGCGGGCAGGGGCCACCCGCTACTTTGCAGAAACAAAACAGAGGCATCGAAGGACAAAGTAGCGGGCAAGTAGCGGCAGTACTAGGCCTACAGGGAGCTACAAGGCGCTAACAGAAGGAAACAAACAAGTCGAAAAGGAACAGGTAGCGGCAGTAGCGGTCAGCACTAGGCCGCTACTCAGTGCACACCACTCTTCGAAACGTCATAACTCTATCGCTCATTGCCGATCTGGGCATGTATATATCGTCTTGAAGCTAACAGAACAAGCTTCATATCCAACTAGAATCGTCTAAAATGATCATACGTGCTGAAAGTTATGCTTGTGATATATGCCTAAAGCCTCCAATCTCCAAAGTGCTTCAAAACATGACGAAAGTGGGCTTCGAAATGCGCCCTAGTACATCTACGAAACGCGGGGGTCAAGAACCTGAAAATCACAACCAAAAAAGAGAGAAAAAATGCGGCAATAAACGAAAAAGCGGTCGTTGAAGGTTAGGAGTAGAAATCAAAAGGACACGGACTCAAATTAAAATGATAAATGACTCAAAAACAACGAGAACAAAAGGAAAAAGACTCTAAAACGGGATTATAAAATCCCTACATTATCAGCTCTGATTTTTTTCCTTACTTAATTTTTACACATGTCTTTTCTTACACACCATTTGAATTTTCATGAGTTAGGTAGTTATGGATGAAAAAGAGGAGGCCAATGTGTTTAGGCTGCTAATTAAGGAAAGTGAGAAAATCTTCTTTTTCTCCTTGCTTGGTGGCCTCTAGTTCACAGGAGACCGACAGGGAAGCTGGGAATTGTAACCTGTACGCTTTAAGAACTCTTGTTTTGATATATTCCCAATCATCGGCTTGTTTGATTCAGGGTCTTGAAAACACTGATGATGGGTGGTAACAAAGTAATAGGGAAACACCGAAGCGAATACTCTTTGCCCATTGTCCTTTAAGAGCCATTGAAATTATTGAAAGTGCGAAGGTGGTCTTCTGGTATTCGGGTCCACTTGACTGGGTAAATCAGTGATGAAAACTTCTAAGGAAGTGACTCTAATCTCATAATCACAACACGAGCCCTTGGATGAAATCTCGGACAAGTTTCTTGTCCAAACTCTTCTGTTGTTCCACCCTTTTTCCGTCTCATCTTCGGAGGAGGGAGTGATGTGTCGGCATTGTCTTCTTCCTCCCGTCAGATTCGGCAGGTTTTTCCTTGGTCTTCTTTCTTCAGTTCCCAATGCTCTTTTTCTTGGGCATTAAGGCGAGAATCCACAACTCGACTTTTTCTAGAATAGCATTAAGTTGTTGTTCGAGTTGCAATGGAAACGTCTTATGAACAGAGCAGTCGGGTTTGGCTCCTGTTACCTCTGGCCCCAATACAGTCGGCGAGTCCTTTGATATCTTCTGAAATCAAGAAATAACACTTTTAGGACTAGAAACAAAAAGAATTGGACTTGGATTGGACAGTAATTGAAAGCTCTTAAGAATGAACCTAACTCAGTTTTAAAGGTCTAGACTTAAGGACTGCACTTGAAAGTGGACTTGAATGTGCCTATCCTAGACCCTAACTATATATTAAGGTGCTAGGTTTGAATGAATTTGAAGGGACTGAATCCTAAAGTCGAACCCAGTTCAAGTTTAAAGGGTTCTCGGACCTATTGGATCTTGGATTGAATTTGGACCTTGAACTTGAACTTGAATCAATCAATCTCGGATTGTTTAATCGGGCTTGATATTGGTACCATTGTCGGCACAAATTTGACAGTTATCTTCCACGATTCTTTGACCAGAAGTAATTTCAGAGACCATAATTTGATGTCATTTTGAATAATATGAACGGAGAATTATGAAGAATACAATATGTATACGATTCTTATCAACATCAGCGATTATATATATATATATATATTATATATACTATATTAATATACATATTATAATATAAATATATATATACATATAATATATATTAATATATATATATCTATATTGAAAAGCCTTTTGAAAGCCCCAGGACCCCTTGATGGGTACCAGGCATTCTTTTATAGGGACGGGATAACTAAGTCAAGGAGGATTTGTGTCACTATGTTCGGAAAATCTTTGAAAATAGACTACTACCTAGTGAAATCAACATCCTTGATAGCCCTGAATCCTAATGTGGTTCTCCTGAATCAATTAGGAATGTTTAGACCCATTAGCTTATGTAACACCATATACTAAGGTGGTTACAAGATAAGTGGTAACTAGACTCAAGCAATTCCTCTTCCTCATGATTTCTCCTAACAAAATGCTTTCATTCTAATTAGAGAAGCAGACACTAATTTCATTGTGGCTTTGAGTTATCATTCTATGAGGAAAAGGAAAGGTCCAAGAAGGGTTGGTTTGCCTTTAAGTTAGATTTAGAGAAGGCTTATGATTAGATAAGAGTGGGATTAATGTCAGTGAAACTGTTTGAGGGAACTGGGTTTTTGAATAGGACTCTATTACTCTTATCAATGAGTTGTGTGTCTTTCAGTTTCCTCTTGCTACTTGTGAATGGTAAGGCCTACTGAAAGATTCTGCCGTCTAGGGGAATTGGCAAGGGGATCCTTTATCCCTTACCTATTTATCCTTTGCATGGAGGAAACTTCAAGGTGATTCACCAAGAGTGTGATGAGAAACTTTGACACCATTCCAGTTAGGGAGGA